>CAJQZN010040166.1:27425-60993 GCA_907164685.1 Colias eurytheme
ATTTTACGGTCCGGCATTCCGATTTTTTACGGTCCGGTATGGCACGCAATTAATCTATATACTAGCTTGTGCACTATACGTAATTTTACTGTCCGACATTTTACTTTTCCCTATTCCGGATGGTTTTTTGTGTCTTCGAGTCGCTGTAGGTATAATTTTTTTCGAATGCCCACTTGCTTGGATTTTACTGTTTTTACTGCATATGCCAATTGAAAGCAAGCTCTTGTTTTACTTTCTTTTAGTTGGCAATGAGATTTGAGAAGTCGGTATTGTTATTTTATATACATTGACCAAGCATTGACCTATAATTATTATCTAAGTAAGTGTTGGTAAGTTAAAGTTCAAGTGGGAATAGATTTAGCTCCTCGTCACCGATTAAAATAAATAAGTGAAACACGCATTTTAAATCTCTTACGGAACTTTACTTTTTATTATAACGAAGTAATATAATATTTCACCTTCTATATTTTTACTCGTTTCTTGTAAAATGCGAAAACAATCATTTATGATAGCATTATACCGCCATACTTCCTTGAACTGTACCGCACTGATCCGAGTAAAGACGGACAGGTGCACAAGTGGACAAACGCCCAAGACCAACAGGAGCGGAGCCACGCGGGTGAAACCGCGAAGCGCAGTTAGTAAAATAATATAAACTTGTGAATTGTGTGGTTTTTAAACATCTCTTTTTTGTTTTAAAATCGGAAAGTTTGTTCAAACTGCACGGCACGTGGCAGCCATTTGTAATTCTAATCGAATCTTTGCCGCCATTTTAGAAATGCGCGCCAAAAGTTTTGAAGCCTTTTGGAATTTGAACCGAATTGTTACATTAAAAAGCTTTCCTTGAGATCTTGATGGATGAGTTTGGAATTTTCGTTAACTAGCCGTTTTCCTGGGTTTATTCGGGAGAAATAAAAATTGTTCATTTATTTTTTTTGTAGTATGTATTAAGAGTCTGTAATTAGGGTTATTATTGGCTCATTTGTCAATCCCTACTAATATTATAAATGCGAAAGTAACTCTGTCTGTCCGTCTGTTACTCAATCACGCCTTAACTACTGAACCAATTTGCATGAAATTTGGTAGGTATAGAGATATTTTGATAAGTACCCGAGAAAGGACATAGGCTACTTTTTACCCCGGGAAATAGGATAGGTTTTATCCCGGAAATCCCACGGGAACGGGAACTATGCGGGTTTTTCTTTACTGCGCGGGCGAAGCTGCGGGTGGAAAGCTAGTTAATATAATATGATTGAATAAATATTATATGCATAATTGACCCGAAATCAAAAGTAATCTACCTAGTTAATAGTTAAGTTATTTGGTGACGATGTAATTTTTTTTAATGAAAAAATAATTTTTGTATATTAAAACGTATCAAAACCTTTTTTTTAATAATTGGTACCTATAGTTTATTTACACATTTTCTATTAAATAAACATAATTGCGAAAGTAAAGTCTTGACGACGCGGTTGGCGCAGTGGTAAAGTAACTGCCTACTGAGCCGACGGTCCCGGGTTCGATCCCCGGTCAGGGCAAATATTTGTGTGATGAACTCAATTATTTGTTCTTGGGTCTGGGTGTTATTATCTATATATGTATTTATAATATTATATTTATCGTCACCTAGTACCCACAACACAAGCCTTAATTGAGCTTACTGTGGGACTAGGTCGATTTGTGTAATAATGTCCTATAATATTTATTTATTTATTATTTATTTATTAAATAATTAGTCATTTAGCTATACATATTAGAAAGTTATATACCTATGTAAAATTTTTATTCAAGTTTATTTTAAACAAAAATACAAGTTTACCTCTAATAATATTAGTATAGTGTATATCTATACAACTCTCAAGTGATTAATTTTGAAAAACAATTCAAAGAATTGCTTTATACTTCCAAGACAGTTAGGTAATTGGGATGGAAATTTACAGTCAAAGGTTTTTAGGACAAGACCGTTAGGTAACCTGATACTAAAGATAGGTTCATACCTTCTACAAAATTTCAAATGTTGTATATAGATGAATCATTTAACATTTTTTTTTGTTAAATATGATTAATTAGCTTCGCGCAGCCGGCATATTATAATGCTTTGCTTATTTGAGCATTTTGTCTATGAAAACATAATCTTAAACGATAGCTCACGTGCGGCACACGTGCTGGTGGCAAAGTTTCTTGTTAGGGGCGAACACAAAGAGTTTTAAGAATTCATCTATTTATAAGATAAGATTTTTATAAGATTATTTCACGTTCTCAGCGTATGCAAAACTATAACCTCCATTGTGCTTAGAATACCGACGGCGGGACACCCTGTATATCATTAAAACTAGTAAAAAATAACTGTTAACAGAAACAAAAATTCATGACATCTTCAAAAACGCAGTCCTATTATTAAAAAAGCCTCATTCAGGAAACAAATATAAAAAGTAATAAAAGCTACAATGCTATAAATGTAATCAACACCTGTTTCAGTAATTGAACATAAAACATGATTACAACTCGAGTGATTAAAATTTACCTTCCCATTTTGGATATGGCAACATAATCTGTCGGATTTTGGGCATTTATTATCTGTGAAATATGACATTTCATCTGTCAGTCGTGAATTTCCCGCGCGTTTGTAAATAACCGTATGTAATTAGCATGTATGTTTTTGGGAAGTTCAAAAAGAGATGTAGCTTAAATTATAATTAGTCGTTGTTATTAGATATTTTGTTTCTCATAAATTATGTCTATTTATTTAGGACGTCGGTCTTCAAATTTTCAATATTTATTATTTTTTTTACTAGGAAGTATGTTTATTGTTTTACTTTATATGAACGTCGCATATTCAATACAATCAGGAATCGCTTACCTTTAATGCCATGTAGCCTATTATTTTACAATTTTTGAAATTAAGGTCAAATACTTGCCGATGATTCATTCAGTTTTTTTTACTCTTTTCATTAGAATGTCATTTTCTGCCCATAAAAATAAAGGTACATAATTACTTAAAGGCTACAAAAGATTATTATAAATATAAATATTATATATTACAACACAATCTAACAACCGAACAATCTTTTCTTCTTCTCTTCTTAACTCTTCATTTCTCTTCTGTAGCAGTACCACACCGTCTGCAAGTAGTTTCCGCCGGCCTACAGTCTATAAACAGCTGAAGGCCGAAAGAAACCCCTGCAGACAGAGCGTATCTTCTATCTTCTTTCGTCTTCTTTTCTCTTCTTATCTCCTTTCGTAGTAATTATTTACAAACATTTCACAAACTTTCAGAATAATTATTACTACTATTTTTAGTTAAGAATACTACCAAGTAGGTATGACCCCGGCAAAAGCGAGGCTCGCGACGATTGGCTTACGTTCCATCTCTTAAAACTAGTAGATCTGTACCCAGTTACAAAAAAACATTTCCCTCAGTCTAACCTCTTTCAAAAAGTACATATTTCTACAATCTACCATACCATAGTCTTAATAAAATTCACATAGGATATGAATATATATAGAATAGAATATTTTATATTTTTATATTCTACTTTCTTCTTCAGCTGGTTATAAAACCTTTCTATTAGGTTATTAGGTAGTACCTACCATAACGGTAATAGACAACCAAACAAAGTCATAAATTAGCTCTATTAATTCTTATCTATAAATTATCAATATTCTCAACTCACTTCAACCCAGCCACGACCTCCATAGCGCCGTTGAAGTTGCCAATATTCCAGCAGGTCAAAGCAACCCGTAGAACGCAGGTGAGCACCACCTTCTTATCTTCTAGAGACGCCGGAGACATTACCAGGTCGGTTACCCACGCGGAGACCTGGGGACAAATGGACAATTTTGTAGAAGAGATATTGCTTTCAAGGATAAAGGGATTCTTTTCATTGGATTTGTCAAGTTTGTTAGAGATATTTTATCCTCAAAATTGACTCCTAACTAACCTCTAAGGATCAATTAAATAAATAATTTGGGATTTAAGTCAGTTTTATACCCGGATATGGCAAGCAAATTTTCAGAATTAAAATATTTTCTATGTCTAAAATTTTCTACCTACAGTATTAAAGAGTAGTTAGATCCTTTTCCTCTTGGTAGCATTACAAAAACCTATTTAATACAAAAATATTTTAATCAAAAAAGTCGTTTCTGTGATTAGCATGTTCAAACTAACAATCTAATTATAGTTTTCAAAATAATGTAGAAGACTTAACCTTGAGTAGACTCTGCTAATACTTAAAAATAAACAAACACGCCTTAACAATCCAACCAAATAAAGACATAATACCACTGCTATTACACATAATTCAGATAAGAAGCGAGGAATAATCTCAAAGGACACGGACAATATATTTAGGCCCAAAACATCCACCCTTCCATTTATTTTTTGTAACTTTACACTCGCGTCATTTACTCGTACTTAACGATACTCAAGCGAAATGTATTGAACCGTTTACGCTGTGGAACGTGCCAAAGAAACATACATACACATTACTACATAGTATAAAACAAAGTCACTTTCTCTGTCCCTATGTCCCTTTGTATGCTTAATTCTTTCAAAATACGCAACGGATTTTGATGCAGTTGTTTTTAAATAAATAGTGATTCAAGAGGAAGGTTTTTAGTATGTAATTTATTAGGTTTTAGACAAAGCGGGGGAAGCCGCGGGCGAAAAGCTAGTAGATTCTAAAAACAAAACCTTTATGACGCAGTTGGGTAAAATTATCATAAACTATGCTTCCCTTTCATATATACCTACTTGAAATATCTACACTAATATTATAAAGAGGAAAACTTTGTTTGTTTGTTTGTTTGTTAGTTTGATTGTAATGAATAGGCTCATAAACTACTGGACCGATTTTAAAAATTCTTTCACCATTCGAAAGCTACATTATCCACGAGTAACATAGGCTAGGTTTTATCCCGGAAATCCCACGGGAACGGGAACTATGCGGGTTTTTCTTTGAAAACGCGGGCGAAGCCGCAGGCGGAAAGCTAGTGTATTATATATGCGAATGTGTTTGTTTATCTCTATTTTACGTCGCAACGGAGGGATTTTTTTGTGTCTGGAAGGAATTGTGAATAGAAGGGAAACTAGAGATTGATGTAGGCTTCTTTTTACCCAGGTGAAACATTTCATTCCCATGATTTCCTTTACTACGAAGTTCGCGAGCGTTACGTTCGACTATCGGTTCCTTATATAATTATATCTATACTGCTTATACTAAAGAATTTGTTTGTTTGAACGCGCTAATCTCAGGAACTACTGGTCCGGTTTGAAAAATTATTTTGGTGTTAGCCCATTTATCGAGGAACGCTATAGGCTATATAATATAATCACATTAAGACCCACGGGAGCGGGGCAATGTGAGTAAAACCGCGGGGCATAACTAGTCTCGGGAAAACAACGAACAATGTCGACTTATGTGTGGAGTGACATACTCCAGAAAATCTATCTTCTGGTGTATGAATGAAGGAATCTGAATTTTCAAAATTAAAAGCAATTTTTAGTTTAACCATTACCACATCTTTTTCTCTATAACATACATACAAAATCTATATACTATCAAAGATTTCTTCTTCTTCTTCTTTTTTGTCTATGGCCTTCCCAATCCCAAAAGGACGGATTCTGCCAGTGTCAAGTGTCATGTGTGCACAGATCAAAATTGAACGTTTATTTCAGTGACTACGGTTATAATGTAGCAACTTGATGCTCTGTGCTGAGGAAAAATCACGGAAGAGATTGAGCAGTTCAAATGCTGGATCAGTCTTACCTGGATAACCAAACAGGACATATACAAAAGCAAAGCATTAAAATTTAAGATTATTGAGGTGGATAAATTTGGATAAAACGTTAACAAATGAGGAGGGAACCAAACACAATAAACATTTAAAATTAGTGGGGCGGGGAACATCAGGGGGAAGGAGATCCAAAAGTGAGGAATTTCGTTTAGGGCACTCAAAAAATATATGATCATTGTCACCTTCGGCTAAGCCACACTCGCATAAGGAGTTATCACGAACATGAATTTTTGCTAGGTGCACTGGTGTGGAAGCATGGCCTAGTCGGAGACGACAAATGGTTGACACTGTAGATTTATTAATATTTATAAATTTGAAAAACCACGGCTTGCAGGGAACCGTGGGCTGTATATCTCTGAAGTATTTAGCCTTGTTTGAGCTATTCCACAAAGAGTTCCACATACTTTCCAGGCGGGACTTAGCAAGGGGGAGGAGATCGTATGAATAGTTTAAATAATGTTCTAGGGTACCACTAGACATAGCTGCTTTTGCTAGGGCGTCGGCTTTCTCATTACCAGTAATATTCGAATGGCTTGGAATATAAACTAATAAAACGCTGAGGTTCTTTTCATAGCAGTTAAAAAGGCAGGATCTTATTTGTAGAATAACTGGAAAATTTGATTTAGAACGGAATGGGTTCGAAGATATTGATTGAAGGCAGCTTAGAGAATCGGTAAAGATGATAGATTTTTTAAGGTTATGGGAGAGGATGAAGTTAATAGCTTCTAAAATAGCTGTTGCCTCGCCAGTGAAGACAGAAGAAACGGGAGGACATTTATATTGCAGTATAGTTTTAGAGTTTGAATGCCACACAGCTACTCCAACCGGTAGCCAATTTGACGATTTAGAGGCATCAGTATAGAAGTAATTGTAATCGTGCCAACGAGATGAAATGAGTCTATTGAGAGACATATTTGCGTCAGGTGAACTTTTAATTATACCACAACTTAAAATAATGGAAGGCTTAAAAACTAGAGCATTGTAATTTGTTAAATATAGAGGGTGATTATCAAGTTGAAAAGAAGGATCTGGAAGGCGATAAAACTTAATAAGGCTTTTAAGGATACAAGGGAAATCAGATGGCGAACGTAAAGTATTGGAGGTGAGAGAATGTAATAGATTCTGGAGCTTGTTAAGAAGAGGATGTGATGAGTACTGCGTTATTTTAAAAAAGTATTTATCGGCAAGATACTGTCGGCGAAGAAACAGAGGTGGATCCACAGATTCTACTTGGAGAGCGTTAACTGGAGACGATTTCATTGCACCAAGTATGTGGCGTAAACATTTATATTGGATCTTATCCAGTTTTACCAATGCAGATTTACTACAAGGCTCAAAAATAAAAGATGCATAATCTAGGTGGCTTCGAATTATTGCATTATAGACGAGTTTCTGGCAATATGGATGGGAACCCCACCACACTCCAGCGAGTGAACGTAGCACATTAATATTTTTTTCGCACTTTTGTACAATGTAGTCAATGTGTGCAATACCACTTAATTTTTGATCCAACACAACACCCAAAAATTTGACCTTACTTACCACAGGCATTACAGAACTGTCAAGAATCACCACGGGGGGAGAAAATGAACGTTTTTTGGTGAATACTACAATATTACTTTTAGCTGGTGATAGAGACAGACCATGGTCATTCATCCAGACTTCTAAATTGGATACTGCACTATTAAGGCGTTCAACGACATCATCCATATTGTCAGATGAAGCATACAATGCAATATCGTCCGCATACTGTAAGATATTGCAAAAAGGAGTAACAGTACTTTCTAAATCATACGTGTAGATTGAATAAAGAATTGGGCTCAAAACTGATCCTTGGGGAAGGCCCTTAAATGTAACTCTACTTGAAGAAGAGCCGCGCACATGAATATATCTTATCGTTAATAGATTCATGATAAAACGTATCATCCTCGCAGGGATACTCATCTGAGACAGCTTATGTCTGAGTACCGGAAGATGGACGTTATCATACGCTGATACAATATCTAGGAACACACCCACCAAGAATCCTTTTTGCTGAAAGGCTAAGCGTATGTCAGTGGTAAGGATATTGAGGCTATCTAAAACACTCATGCCTTTCCTAAACCCAAATTGAGAGCGAGCAAGGAGATTATTTCTCTCAACGTGCCACTCCAGTCGGTTTTTTATTAAATGTTCCATAACTTTGGATAATGTGGAAGAAAGTGCAATAGGTCTATAAGAATTAGGATCAATCGGGTCTTTACCAGGTTTTAAAATGGGTATGATGAGTTGGGATTTCCAGGAATCAGGGGTAGAACCGGTTTCATAAAATAAATTAATCAAATTGAGAAAATATGACTTTGTTGAACTATTAGATCTACTTAAAAATGAATAGGGGATGCCATCTAGCCCTGGGGACGAATCCTTTAGGCCTTCAAGCACGGTATCCAGCTCTTGGCTAGAAAACTGGCTATCTAATCCATAAACATTATTATAAGAACTAAAATCAAATGGAGGTAGGAGAATAAGATCCGCAGAAGGGACAAAAGGGGGGGCTAATTTATTTATAAAATCATTGAGCCAGATATCAGGGTTATTGGAGGATGGGTTGACATAGGAAAGAGAACCACGGAATCTACGGATATTTTTCCATACAATGGATGGAGGTGTAGTAGGTGATAAACTCTCGCAGAATCGTATCCAGCCTCGTTTCTTTTTTTTAGAAAGAAATCGTTTCGCATGAGCAGCATTTCGTTTGTAAACAATAAAATTTTCGAAACTCATATTAGAATTGTACCTGTCTTCGGCATTCCTTCGCTCAATAATTACCTCAGAACATTCGTGATCCCACCAGGGAGGGGATATTTTTCTGGGAGAGGATGAGGCGGTTCGCTTTACAGGCAGGGTTTCAGAAGCAGCAGAGTGGAGACAGGTAACAAAGGAGTTATATGAGAACATGCAATTTTGTCGAAGAATTTCTGGTAGATTAGCTACTTTAGAATCAAGATTGAGTGCAAAAGAGTCCCAATCAGCGCTTTCTAATTTATATTTAAGTAAGGGAGGAAAAGAGGAGGTGGGGATATGAACAGTACGAGAACAGGAAAGGAGAATTGGGAAATGATCACTACCAAATGTAGAGGGAAGGGTGCGGCAAGAAAGGGAGGAGGCTAATATAGATGAACAAATACTTAAGTCGACTACAGTTCTAGGATTTTGCATGGGGGAAACTCTTCTAGTAGGGGCACAATCATTGATTATACATAAATTTAGATCATCAAAGAGGTCCACTAAAAGTCGTCCAAAGGTATCACACATATAAGATCCCCATGAAGTATGGTGGCCATTGAAGTCTCCCATAACTATCACGGGAGAGGGGAGAGAGGAAATAATTAACGATAGATCAGGGATGATACTGGGATGAGGATGAGGTATATAAACAGATAAAAAGGAGATATCAAAGGCTCGCACTGCGACGGCGTTGAAATACCGCCCGTGCGACGGAAGAGGGATCTGGGTGAATGGGATCGATCGGTTTACAAGTAGAGCACTTCCAGCATAACCGTCATCCCTGTCATCACGCAAACAAGAAAATCCCGGAACCCAATAATGAGAACCAGGAATTAACCATGTCTCCGAGATGGCAGCCACAACAGGCTTATGCAAGGCAATTAACTCTATCAGATCATGTTTTTTGCGACGAATACTCTGTGCATTCCACTGGAGGAACACTAGATCCATGGTTTGAAAGAATGGAAGAAAAACGGGAGAATCTTAAGGCAACGTTGGACGGTAATTTTTCGGGGTATTCATTTATTAAACTTTCAATAAAAGATAAACACATATCTAAAAGTTTATCATCGCGCGAAGGGGCCGAGGGTGAGGTAGTATTATTAACTAGAGCGCACCCATTGGGGAGGGAAGGTGGAACGTCGCGAACAATGGCGTTATGAGCGACTGTATTATAAGTGGTTCCCAAAGTAGCCCTGGGGCGGGGAGATCTCATTACAGTTTTTTTGTAAGAAACCGTAGGGATAGGTTGACTTGATAATGTGAGGTGGGATTCAGGCGTTACTGAGTGGATGGTGGATGGATGGGTCTTAACGTTTTCCGCAAATGTTTTGCGTGAAGCTGGGATCAACTTTGATGCCTCTTCAAATGAGACACCTTCAGTCGCCATCAACAATTTAATCGCTTTTTGACGACCCTGCTCTGGGCAGCTTTTGTCAGTTGCAAAGTGGTTAGCTGAGCAGTAGAGGCAGGACGCCTCTACTTCTGTTTTGGGACAGGTATCACCTGCGTGCATTTGAGTGCACCGATAGCAGCGATCTTTGGAACGGCACTGTTCACGAACGTGACCGAACCGACAGCACTTAAAACACTGAATTGTCGGAAATTGATAGACCTCAACCGGCATGGCAGTGTATAAACAGTATATTTTATTGGGCATAGTTTGCCCCTGGAAGGTAAGGACTACAGATTGGGACGGTGTCCAAGACGTCACTCCATCAATTTTCTGCTTTTTATTTAAACGCCTCGCCTTTAAAACCTTACCACGTCCTCCTGGAAAGTCTATGTAACTTACAAATTCCTCCATAGACCATTCAGTAGGGACACCCTTGACGATGCCCATACGGGTTATATGGAACAAGGGAATAGTTGCTTGAAATTTCGCTTCCTTTAAACTTGAAAAATTAAGAAAATTATTTGCATCTGCTGCTGAAGTAAATTGCACCGATATTTTATTACGGCCTATAGGTCTAACACCATCTTTAGTTATATTCTGGACACGGTGTTTATATAAGAACGAACCGAATTTAATGGGTCTTATACTTAGACCAGCCGAAGGGTCTTCCTCTGTGCGAGACACATATACTATGTATGGTCCACTCTCTTCGCCAGTGTAAGATGGGGGATTCAAAAGAATTGGATCAATATAGGTAGTTTGGGAGGCTGGGATAGTATAGTCGTGATCAGGGATATGGCGTTTGGAGGGTAAAATGTCAGAGTCTTTAGAGGAGTGCTCGGAACGGGGCCTTTTGTGGCCCGTAGACTCCGCTTCCATCATCTCACTCTGTAGATCCGGTGGTTTATTAAGGTCTGGAGGGTCAGGACCCATATTGCGGAAGGAAAATTAGTTTTCAATTGCTTACCTAAACAGCACAAACACAACAAAAAGTTTGGTATCACTAGAAAAATAATAGGATAATAAAAAACGTAAAAAAACAAAAACAATCTCTGAGACACGTGTTTTCTCCGACACAACAAAGCAGCGAAAAAAACCTATCAAAGATTTAACGCAACCAGTCTAATCTCGACATCAGAATTGTAAGATTATTCGAGCCAAGTTTTTAAAGAACCTTGCAGTTTCCTCTTGACATTGTTCCAATCGTTTTACATTTTGAGAGGAAACTCGTAATAGGGTGTGAGAGTTTGTATGCATGTATTTAGAAGTGGACGATTCGTAAATGCACGATTTGGATGAATAAAAGGAGTAGGAGTGATGATTAATGGATGAATTATTTCTTAGAATGAATTTCACTCTAATCTCACGAATGTTCTAAAAAAACCGGCCAAGTGCGAGTCGGACTCGCGCACCTAGGGTTCCGTAAAATTTAAGGTTTTCGGAATTTTTCCTTTATGTGTGCTATAAAACGTTGCTTCATGCCAAATTTCAAGATTCTAGGTCGACTGGAAGTACCCTTTAGGTTTTGATTCCCTTGCTAGTACTTGCGAGTTTCAAAATATGCAGCTTAAATTGCTGTATCTTTTGATTGCGTTGACATAGAAGTTTGATTTTTTCACAGCTTCAAGGGACAGTAGACCTGAGTAATTGATATAAATTTCAGCTTCATACCTCCACGCGTTCCTGAGAAAAAGGGTCTTGACAGACGGACGGACGGACAACAAAGTGATCCTATAAGGGTTCCGTTTTTTCCTTTTGAGGTACGGAACCCTAAAAATGAACGTATGTAGTGTCCACATTCAGGACATTTTCGTGATAAAGAAATATATTATATTCGCTAATCGCCATTGAATTTATAAAGCTTGTATATTATGTACCTACATATAATATATCAGCAAAATATACTTGATGTAATGATATATGCTTGCCAGCGCATAAAAGGATAACAGGTTGATCATCTTGAATGAAATTGATCTCGTTGAAAAATTTATCTCGACGCAAAAATCAAAAGTTCATACAGATGAACTAATAATATTAAATGGCTGGTGTCCCACAACACATTAAATTCTCTAAAGGGCCTCTGCGTGTTGGACCTGTGTCCCCACGTAAGCCTTCCAAAGGACCGGGTATCTTCCTTCTGGTTGTGCCCGTGTATTATGGAGAGAGACACAAATAATAATAATAACTAATAATATAATAGTTGTGTCCAGTCTTTAGTTAAATAACTCGACTTATAATATTACTAGCTGTCCCAGCAAACGTTGCTCTGCAAATTATATCTATGATTTTTATTCCGGTATTCTCAGACCTACACAAAAAAACTTCGTATAAACGACCAAGCCGTTCCGGAGGAGTTTGGTTACACTGCGAAACAACAATTTCATATATACATACTTATTATGTACATATATAGATTTCATCTCAACCTGTACTGGCAGAGTCTTTACCTCAGGCTAAATAGAAACCTTTGATATTATCATAACGCTAATAGAATCGGGAATCGAAACCTAAACCTAATCTAGGGCATTCACGAGCTGGGTTAAGGGATTTTCGTAGATCTATTCACGAGATATGTTTGTAGGCGCTATGTAATTTATTTTTATAATAATATAAGTCTAGGTTTCGCATAGTGGTTCTTGTGAATGTGATTTCTGAATGCATTTATTCAATCTTAATTTTTCGGTCCGGAATTCAGAAAGCTTGTGAAACATTTTGTCAGATCTGAAAAATTAAGAATTCTTAAAAATCAAACAAGCGTGGAACTGGTGGAACGGTCAAATTGTTTGCATTTCCATGTTTGCTGAATTTAGATTATTAATTAAGATCCTGAATTTAGACAGGGATCCGAACTGTGTGAGGCATCTTTTTATCATAATGATTAAAAAATTACACACCTGCATTACACTTACATTAAGTAACCACCAAATATATCAAAAAATAAATAAATATATTTAACACTGAGCCGACACACCCTTAGCCACTCCGTTAAAGCTTCGATATTTGATTCTGCCCGTTCACTTTCTTTCAAGTAGTGTGACGTAATGGTATTACTCGAACCTTTGTAGGGTGACTATTTTATTGTGTTTTCGGGACTTATATTAAATAAATAAATAAATAAAATCTTTATTTGAATTCATACATAAGTTTGTCATATTGGATTGGGGTTCAGGCCCCCTTACTAGGTATAACCTATATTAAACCTAAACTCAATCTCATGGGGTACGTAGGTTTAATTCTATCTATTCATACTGAATTTATTATCAAAGTAAGAAATAAAACAGGAACAGCCAGTACCCGTTTATTCGTCATAAATACCTACATATTATTAAAAAAAATTATAATATGTGAGTTTTGTGAATAATTGAAAAAAATATATGTTCATCTTATATTTTTCCTTAAGTGGATTCGAATCCCAATTCTCATATGTCAGTATTTGTCAACCATTGGTACCACATGGTGTAATCACTAAAAAAACTGTGTTATCACAATAGAACAATTGTACTTATTTGTTTTATTTACTAAGGAAATAAAAAAAAAAACTAATTGCGCGGCTAATACTAGCTTACCGCCCGCAGCTTCGCCCACTTTATCTAAAACCTAATAAATTATACACTTAAACCTTCCTCTTCAATAGTGATAGAGTGCTATATATTTAAAAAACCGCATCAAACTCCGTTGCGTAGTTTTAAAGATCTAAGCATACAAAGGGACATAGGGACAGAGAAAGCGACTTTGTTTTATATACTATGTAGTGATCAGCACACGCTTGACTATGTCAATGATTCATTATTTGATTTCATTTCGCACACCTTCTTACTATGACGTAATGCTATTACTTTAAAAGAAGTCGTGTGACCATTATTTTATAAATTTTCGGTTTTAGAAAATTTCTTAAGTAGGTATTTAAAATTCAAATTTTCTTTATTTGCAGAATGTAGAATTACAAAGATACAGATACAGAGTAGATAGAGAGAAGAAGATACAGATTACATAATATATTCTTAAATATTCTGGCTCATAATTGAAAATTATGTAAAATGTCTTTAATACGAGGAAAAGTTATTCAACATAACTTCCTTAATTCACGCCTAATACGTATACACATTATAGAATATTCATCTTTTGCCCGGCTTATAGAGCCGCCTATTGTAAGAACTTAACCAAATTTAATTGGAATCACATGGCAGATACAAGCTTTCAAATAAAAAAGAAATTATCAAAATTAGTTCACCCAGTCAAAATCTGAAGTAACAAATTCAAAAAATTATACAATCGAATTGAGATATACCTGTTTTGAAGTTGGTTAAAAGAAAAAATTCAACTACATACCCATATTAATAACTAATTATTTCTTTCAACCAAAATGATACACACCCTACAGAGTACAGTCCGGCTTATAAGCTGATCATGGTCATCCTACATCCTAAGCTTACATATATGCGATCGACCCTGAAGAGAATATTATTATATCTGCCAATTTGTAAGGAAAATATTAAAATTGACAAGATTGGGAAAACTGGCAACACTACAAATTTTACCTTAGAGAGGTAAGGAAAAGACTACGATTTTTGTAAGCAAGGTCCTTAGAGACTAGTCTTTTACATTTAAAAAGCTTTTTAAAATAAGTCGGGTATTTTTAAGTATAAACGTAATTTTTTAGTAAAAAAGAGCGTGTGTGCTGAGCACACGTGTCAGAAGTAAAACTTTTTTGGCAAGATTCAAAGATACTACAAAAGGTTGTGAATTTTTGTTTTATTTCCATATTGTGGAAAATGTTAATTTTGGTTAATTAATTTATAAAGATAACTCAATTGGCCGAGTCGTCGAAATTAATCTTGTTTATTTTCAATTACAATTTAATTTTTGATTCATGAATACCTCATTATTAGTATATAATCACTACATAGTATAAAACAAAGTCGCTTTCTCTGTCCCTATGTCCCTATGTATGCTTAAATCTTTAAAACTACGCAACGGATTTTGATGCGGTTTTTTTTAATAGATAGAGTGATTCAAGGGGAAGGTTTTAGTATATAATTTATTATGTTTTAGACAAAGCGGGCGAAGCCGCGGGCGGAAAGCTAGTTAGTTAATAATTTTAATTATAGCTTGAAAGTAATGTAATTTTTGCGTCCTCTGTGCTCCGCGGTTTTACCCGCATTGCTCCGCTCCTATTGGTCTTAGCTTGATGATAGCCTTCCTCGATAAATGGGCTAACTGACACCGAAAAATTTTTTTCAAATCGGACTAGTAGTTCCTGAGATTAACGCGTCCAAACAAACAAACAAACAAAGTCTTCAGCAATATAAGTATAGATAATATAATACTAGGTATAAGTATTGAGCTATTTTAAAGTGATGTCATAGTCCCATATCGATTCGTTTACGATTCAAAATCGATAAAGCATTATAACATACCGGTACATAGTGTCGTACTTATACACGTGATGCCATTAGGGGAAGATGTAGGGATGGGATGTGATATCGATGTAATGGGTTCTAAAAAGGGATGGAATTATAGTTATGTCCTTGTTTATCGATGGTGTCGATACAACTGTAGAGACATGTTAGTGAACTTAGCAGATCATTTTTAAGCAGATCATTTTTAGCAGATCAAAAAAAAATGTGAGTTCTTATCGCGTGCAGTTGAGTTCTACAGTTCCTGATACTTTTTAGAAATACTCGCGTAAAATGAAACACTAGAAAATTTATTTATGTCATATTTCATCACGCCGTAGCACCATGCCGTAGCATCATGCCGAAGCATCACGCCGTAGCATCACGCCGTAGTATCATGCCGTAGCATCATGCCGTAGCACCATGCCGTAGCATCATGCCGAAGCATCACGCCGTAGCATCACGCCGTAGTATCATGCCGTAGCATCATGCCGTAGCTTCATGCCGTAGCATCATGCCGTAGCATCATGCCGTAGCATCATGCCGTAGCATCATGCCGTAGCATCTTGCCGTAGCATCATGCCGTAGCATTACGCCGTAGCATCACGCCGTAGCATCACACCGTAGCATCATGCCGTAGCATCACGCCGTAGCATCATGCCGTAGCATCACTGCGTAGCATCACGCCGTAGCATCACGCCGTAGCATCACAGCGTAGCTTCACGCCGTAGCATCACGTCGTAGCATCACGTCGTAGCATCACGTCGTAGCATTACGTCTTAGCATCACGTTAAGCCGGGTCCAGGTCGGGCCTTTTTTCAAATGTCGTTTGTTAAGGTAAAAACGCCAGAACTATTTCTAAAAAGTATCAGGAACTGTAGAACTCAACTGCACGCGATAAGAACTCACATTTTTTTTTTGATCTGCTAAAAATGATCTGCTACGGGAAGTTGGCAGATCATTTTATCAATTGTCGTTTTTTAAGGTAAAAACGCCAGAACTATTTCTAAAAAGTATCAGGAACTGTAGAACTCAACTGCACGCGATAAGAACTCACATTTTTTTTTGGATCTGCTAAAAGTGATCTGCTAAGTTCACTAACATTGTAGAGACTGAAAATTTCAAAGTGGCAAGTTTTAAAAAAAGCTGTGGTAAACAAGTTAATTAATTTAAAAAATGAATGTAAGTATATGCACTAATAAATAAACAAAATTTGAATTTTTGACTACTGTATTATAATTTTATTGACTTTTTCTAATAATTATCCCCATGAACTACATTGTACTTTAAGGGCTTGGTCTAGTAGTGCAAACAAATGCATCCTGTCATCCTATATGTAAATAATACAAATGTACTAAGGGAAAGTTGCTCCACTTAATTTTTAAAAATTAAATCATTCGTATAATTTAATATTCGTAATAAGTACCAAAAATGACAATTTGAAACAATTTTCGTGAAAATTACACCGGGTGATTTTTATTTATCAGTACACAAAATTTGCGAATACTTTCTATTGATATCTTCAACTTCATGTTTATATAACTGATCAACTTTTACAAAGAAATTTGGACGAAATATAAAAAAAAATAAGCTTTCTATACAAAATGCATAACTCTATACCTACATTTTTTTCGACCTAAGTTTCTTAGTGAAAGTTGTTCAGTTTAACTAATAAAACGGATAAACAAATTTTGTATATAATAAAAAAATTTAATGTTTCTGTTAAAAATTATAAAATAGAAAAATACGCAAATGAAAACAAAAGATATTTATTTCTGACTAGCTTCCGCCCGCGACTCCGTCCGCGCGGATGTCAGTCTTCGCATCTTCTACAGATTTATTATATATATAGATTTATATTGATAAACCTAATAAATCTTTTGCTAGCATTCTGATGCTTTATCGGTTGCACTGGATTTATCTCTTTTTTTTTCAATTGCTTGAATGATATAGGATGGGTCCTTGATGGGCATCGAATGCTGAAGTCTCGAATCAATCAATTCTGACAGTAGGCAATTTATGTAAAATCTTGATAATGGTCCATCATTTTATTTTGCCTAAACGTTACATACTTTTTTATATATTCTATTTTTAACGAATGATTCACTCCAGTCCAAACAGCAAATAAGCAGACTTCTGCTTCTGCAACGTTTAGTTGTCCCTGAATTTGGAAAAAATAGTCATGATTCTTATCTATGACAAAAGTGTTATTTTTTGCATTGTATTTAAAATATTATATTTTTTTTAACCGCATCTTCCGCATTCATGTCTTTTGCCGGAATTAGACATTTAACTTCTACTAGTCCCATTTTCCCTTTTTGATATGGGAGTGTATAAAGTAAATTTAGATATTTCTCGTTATACTTTTAAAAAGTTATTATTGTCATTTTGCTCATTAGGTAAAGTAATTTCGATATCAGTTTTAAGTTTTTTGATACCTGCAATAATAACGTCATAATCGCCTGCACATACTTATCGATTACACCCTGTATAGAATCCACCATCCACATTCATAATGTTTTCCTGTCCTCCTCTCCTTTACGCTGTTCACCGATACATTTTAAATGAGTAAATCTGCTACCACTGAAGGATGTTTCATTGTGATCAGCAAATTTTCACCACTGTTGTCGATTATTTGTTTTTCATTTTTAATCAGCAATTGGGAATCATCAGTTTTGTTTTTTGCAGATTGGTGATGTACCCTAACAATACGTCGAAAAGGGAAAGCATCAACGAATTATCGTTTTCGTCCTCTTTTTTTATTCTTTGCGTCTCTGTTACTTTTGTTTGTTTAGTTCTCAACACCCACTGAATTTTCTATGTTATTGTGATTTTCCATTACATCTGAGTTTTGATGATGTGATGATAATCCATTCGTTTTAATATTGGTACTTAGAGTTGGTAGACTAAACTAGAAATGGCGGACTAAATTTGTCAGCGCGTTTGTAAGATCAGAATATAAAACCAACATCCTGTATTTAAGTTACAAAATTAATAATCAAACAACATGCCGCTACGTTGAAAATGAATAGAAGAAAAAATTAAAACACCTCGGATCAATTTTGGAGTAAACAAATCATTTTCCCCGTATGGGGATTTCCCCGGATGAACTTGGGAAGTTCAAGTTCTCAATACAAGTTTATATTATATTTCGTATTTCTCAAACGAAAAATAAACATTTTTGGAACTTCAAAAAAATTATATTATAAGAAAATTTATGAGCTTACTTTAGTTTTAAAGAAATATACATCCCTTTACTGACACCCCGTAAAATAAAGAAATTGTTGCCAATCACCTTTGCAATCTATTTGGTTTCATTAACTTTATGTTCGAAGATATTTTTTTTTCTAGTAGTTACACGCGTATTTTTTTCGTTTATTTTCCATATCGAAATCAAATGTTTAAAAATACGAATATTTGCACAAAACTAAGATAAAAATAATCAATTAACAAAAATATTAAATTTAATGAAGTAGAGCAACTTTCACTTCGGTATGAAGGAAAATCGAGCGTAGAGCACACGTCAGAACGCTCCGGCCCAAGGAGCGCGACTAAAGAAATTCGCTAGAATTTTTCCTAATTATTTTAAATATTTTTTTAATATTTAAAGAATTATCAAAATTCAAAAAAAAAAATTTTTAAAGGATTAATACTCATTGGTCTTCAACCAACTCGAATAAATTAATGGAAAAAATAACTTTTAGCAGTATTTATCAATAGATTTTGTAAGGCAAAAAATGGGAAATTTAATGAATTTATAACGTTCTAATTAAGAAAATCATAAGTTTTTCGGCAATTGTATTCAGCAGTTTTTAATAACGACTATATAAGGATAATAATGCGCTGATCAGATTGTGTAAATTGTAATCGGTTGCAACGTAGTGAGTGCACAAACTTAGCTCGAAATGTCTTTGGGGGAAAGAGACTTATCTTGAAGGCCTGATTAAGGTAACATAAAGTAACTTTATAAATGTGAAAAAATTCACGCGCATTGCGTATATAACACTAATTGATAAACAAGAAAAAAAAATTCAGTTTATCATTTCATTAGCCGGGAAAAAATTGTCAAATAACTTGTTGAAAACGCAATTTTGCTAGACTGCAGCCTTAACCGACAAAAAAATCGAAGAAAATATTAAATAACGCACCAATATAAGTTAATTATTCTACGAGTTATAATTCCACAGACAGAAGAGTTTGGAAGAGTTTCATAAATAAAAAATCAAATTATAAGTTATAGATAAAACACAGCACATCCCTACCCGGCGCCAGTACCGTCTACCTAAATTACACAATTATATACAATTATACCCACTCAATTTGTCGATAATTCGATCCTAAACACCAATAATCAGGCGCTATTTGACCTTAAGAATATCGTATTCAGGAAAATGGGTGAAAGATGTTTTTAGGATTCTGTACAAAAGGGCTACAAAATAATTTTAGAAGTGAAACTTCTTATTAGAGCAGAGAGTAAAATATCAAGGTCGCGTCATGGCAATACCGTCACGTCATGGAGTACGATTTTGGTATCTTTGAATCTATCCAAAGTCTCACTTCTGACACGTGTGCTCAGCGCGCATGCTATTTTTTCTGTCGGTGGTGAAAGGAGGGTTCTGTATCCAATCCGCAGTTAAGCATTACATAGTATAAAACAAAGTCGCTTTTTCTGTCCCTATGTCCCCATAATATGCTTAAATCTTTAAAAATACGCAACGGATTTTGATGTGGTTTTTTTAATAGATAGAGTGATTCAAGAGCAAGGTATAATTTATTAGGTTTTAGACAAAGCGGGCGAAGCCGCGGGCGGAATGCTAGTATTAATATAAATATAAGTTATTTCATCGCGGAAATACTTCAATTATCAATTCTAAACAGTATTTAATTAAAAAATCAGGAACGCAATTCAGATTTGAATAAATGGAGTGTAATTGACACTAGAGTTAACATAATCTGTGGTTTGGCGAGATTGTCACGAAGCAAAATTAGGTTAGGTTAATCTTTTTAAATTAGCTTTTATACAGGGTGTCCCACCGTCGGTATTCTTAGCTCAATGCAGGTTACAGTTTTGCATACGTAAAAATACTTATAAAATTCCAGATGCTTTTTTTTTTCAAATAGATGAATTCTTAAAACTGTGTGTACAGTGTACACCCATAACAAGCAACCCGCCCAACTTTGCCACCAGCACGTGAGCTATCGTTTAAGATTATGTTTTCATAGACAAAATGTTCACATTAGCGAAGCGTTATATAATATGCTGGCTGTGCTAAGCTAGGGAAGAAAACATGAATTTTAAGGAAAAATTTAGCAAAAACATATTGGCGTAATTTTGTTGTTTAAGTATTTTTTACGTGATCAGCGTATGCATGACTACAAGTCCCTTCGCGCTTAGTATACCGATAGTGGGTCACCATGTATAAATGTTAATAAAAAAATCCTGCCAATTACTAAATCTTTACAACTAGATTGAGCAGAACATTGGATGTTTATTAAAAAAAAATCATTGTTACACGCCATGTTACGCAAATAATTAATTTTAATTAAAACATATCTACTCGTGACATTTTTAAGGTCATTAAGAAGTTTCACTTCTTACGTGTGTACTCTAGTACACGCATACATTTTTTATTGAAGTGAAATTTCTTTATAGGGGTTGGAAAAAATTTAGTGTAACATTTTTTCGTTACGGTTGACATTTTTCCGTTACGCGCCATCTTTTTCTTATCCCTACCACGCGTGATTCGACGTATTTCTTTAAAGTTGCATATTATAGTAAATTATTTTTTGAAAAATAAGGTCATAAAGAAGTTTCACTTCTTACGTGTGTACACTAGTACACGCACACATTTTTACACGCTTTATATTAGCTTCACCTGTATGTTTGTTTGTTTGTAACCGACTTCTTTGGGCGCGATTTTGACCCACTTTAAACGGCCAGATTTCGTTCAAACTTTGTAGATTTGAGGACCGATGACAATACACTAATTTGATAAAATTTTCTATTTTTTAGTTCGGTTTTCTATAAAAAGCGTGTTTTTTTAGTTTTATTAAACTATTATTATTTTAACAGACAGACAGAGTAGATAACTTTCGCATTTATAATATTAGTTTGGATAGTTAGGATTGCATTACTTAGTAGAGACAACTTTCAAGCTATTAGCACATAAAATACAACAAAATATATCAACCGGCCACGTGCAACCCGCCATTACAGGCCATTACAATGTATGTACATTGTACATTGTTAACGACTATAACCCGTGCCAATAAATGACGCAATTGAAAGTTTTGCGCCATTTTTGTTGCATGGTTTGTTTAATTTATTTCCACATTTCAGGAAAGATTTGTCAGGCTTGTTCTTCCGACTTTTTTAAGTTATAAAGCTATTTTATTTTACACATGACATTTTTTCACATGGATTTTCGGCCGCGGCTTCGCCCGCGTTATCAAAGAAAAACCCGCATAGTTCCCGTTCCCATGGGATTTCCAGGATAAAACCTATCCTATGTGTAAATCCAATTTACCCTCTATATGTGTGCTAAATTTTATTGTAATCGGTTCAGTAGTATTTGCGTGAAAGAGTAATAAACATATACACACATCAATCCTCACCAACTTTCGCATTTATAATATTAGCAGGAAGTAATACTTTAAAAATTGATGTAAAAATGAATAAATAAGAAATATTAAATTTTGTTCGCCACACTTATCGCACGGATTATATTTGAATATCGAGTTATATTGCTGTTGGCTAACTTTCACCCCCATTTCACACTTCGGGGACAATTCCCAACATCGTGTATTGCTAATTTCATCTAATGTCTCTTTAGTTACATACTGGCTTATCGACCCGGCGCCTTTCGTGTTTTCAGTAGCAGCGGTAATGAATTTATTATTTGCCGAATTCAATATTTAGAAATAAAATACTTTTTAACTTTAACGTTTTCTAATATGTAGTATAAAACTTGCGTTAAACCAAACACAAGAAAATACTGTGAATCTATATATATAAAACTCAAAGGTGACTGATATAGTGATCTATCAACGCACAGCCCAAACCACTGGACGTATCGGGCTGAAATTTGGCATGCAGGTAGATGTTAGGACGTAGGCATCCCCTAAGAAAGGATTTCCCGAAATTCTTGCGGGAACGGGGAAAAACGGGGATGCACGTACAAAGTCGTGGGCGGAAGCTAGTTTGTATATAAACATCTATTGTAAGTTTGTATGTCTGACCGGCTACTCACCTACCTGCAGCAGGGGCAATATTGGAATTGGACCCATAATTGGCTCCTTAACCGAGATTGTTCCAATATTGCCCCTGCAGCAGGTACGTGAGTACGGTCTTACACTTTTGACGTGGCAACGTCTTATAATTCGATAGAGACGGCTGCACGCACGAAAAAACATGACTCATGCGGCGCCTCGCCCTGAGGCGTTCCATGTAAGGCTTGAAGTGCAAGCGAGAGCGCGGAACGAGCGACAAAGAAGCACAATCGGACGTTGTCACGTTCAACTATCGTCAGTAAACCGACTTTACAGACAACCAATTTTTTCAGCTAAAACACACCACCTATTTAAGGATACAATTCGGACAATAAATCAACCGTAAAAGGTAGGAACAGGGACGGAAAGTTTTTGCCAAAAAAACAATCTCTAAAGGGCTGAAATACGTGATAAAAGCTGCCCGCGGTTTGCCCGGGTCAAGCGAGTAATGAAATACTCTATCCCGGGTGTCATAGTTGTTCAACACAGATTATATTCAAACTAGCTGTGGCGCGCGGTTTCACACGCGGATATACAAAATCAACTTTTTTATAGCCTAAGTGTTATCTGATATAACCTATACTACTGTTAAGTTTCATCTAAATCAGTTCAGCAGTATTTTCGTGAAAGAGTAAAAAACATCGATCCTCACAAACTTTCACAATTATAACAATACACTAGCTTACCGCCCGAGACTTCACCCACTTTGTCTAAAACCTAATAAATAAATTATATACTAAAACCTTCCTCTTGAATCACTCTCTCTATTAAAAAACCGCATCAAAATCCGTTGCGTAGTTTTAAAGATTTAAGCATACAAAGGGACATAGAGACAGAAAAAGCGACTTTGTTTTGTAATACTACTATGGAGTGTAGCCGCCCGGGCTTACCCACAATATAAACGAAATTATGTATAGCCCATTACTTCCTAAAAATGTAGCTTTTTTAAGTGACCCATAATTATTATTATTATGAAAAAAAACTACTTATTACCACATCTCTGATGATTACAAAGACATCTCATAAGTCAAAATCTATCCTTTGGTTTGGGCTAGAAGCTCTGCAGGGCATACCAAAGGAATACATATACATACTTACACTCGAAAAATATAACCCTCCTTCTTTCGCAGTCAGCTAAAACATTACTAAAATAGGTCCAGTACTTTTGTAGCTTATCCAATACAAACAAACAAAAATCTCGTTATAATATTAGTGAATTATATTCAAATATAAACATCTTCGTTACGGTGATTGATACGCCACGTTATTGAGTCGGGAAGATCGATGTAGCAATATTTGAGATAGACACAAATTGCTTCAGAGCGTAGGTTGTGGTTTCAGGTCTTGGGTTAGCCTGTGGCCTGTTGGTGAAGGTATATACTATCTTAATATATAATATAAATCTCGTGTCACAATGTTTGTCCTCAATGGACTCCTAAACCACTTAACCAATTATAAATTCGACGACGCGGTTGGCGCAGTGGTAAAGTAATTGCCTACTGAGCCGACGGTCCCGGGTTCGATCCCCGGTCAGGGCAAATAATTGTGTGATGAACTCAGTTATTTGTTCTTGGGTCTGGGTGTTATTATCTATATATGTATTTATTAAATATTATATTTATCGTCGCCTAGTACCCACAACACAAGCCTTAATTGAGCTTACTGTGGGAATAGGTCGATTTGTGTAATAATGTCCTATAATATTTATTTATTTACTAGCTGTGCCCGCGACTTCGTCCGCGTGGAATAGTGACTGCATAGTAGTTACTACTTAACACACAATTATTGAGTAAACACGTCTTGAAACACGTACTATCATATACAACTTAATTATAAGTACTTACACATTATTATAAAGTTAAGAAATAAAATAAATAATAACACAAAAGAACTGTTAGTAAAATTTATTACTAAACTGAGCTATAAAACTTAGGTACAGAAGAGTTCAAAATTTCCAGGATGTGGTTATTCTCCCGCTCCCATATTCCTTCTACTTTCACTGACTTTCAACTTTTCCCTTTCACCCCTAGTAAATGGCAGAACCGATTTTGATCTAAACCATGTCTAATCATACCTATATATTATGTACATGTCATATCCTTTCGTTTGGTACTCCATTTGGATTATTTATCCCCACTATCACCCCTAAGGTGCCCTATATGTAATAAACAGATTAACCAATTTTGATAAAACATGACTAATTGTAATTCACACGTCATTTCCATTTGATATGCCGCTTGATTATATTATTTGACCACATTCGATTATTCATTCCCACTTTTACCGCTATAAATCAATAAATGGATGAACCGATTTTGATTAAATATGCCTCATCATACTTCTCACGTCAGGTCATGCCCTTTCATTTGATATGCCACTTGGGTATATTATTTGACAACTTTTATTCCCACTTTTATACCTATATCCAATAAATGGATGAACCAATTTTGATAAAATATGTCTTATTGTACTTTACACGTCATGTCTTTCATTAGATAAGTCACTTGAGTATATTTGATAAAATGTATTTATTTATTCCCACTTTTACCCCTATATCAAATAATGGATGAACCGATTTTGATAACATTGGACTACTTAATTGTTTCTGACAGGTCGTCTTTTTTCATTTGATATATCACTTGGGTATAACAGACAGCATTCGTTTTTCTCATTCCCATTTTTGCCCTACATATAATTATTGGATGAACCGATTTTGATTAAATATGCCTCATTATACTTCTCACGTCAGGTCATGCCCTTTCATTTGATATGCCACTTGGGTATATTCGACAACTTTTATTCCCACTTTTATACCTACATATTATATCCAATAAATGGATGAACCAATTTTGATAAAATATTATGTCTTATTGTACTTTACATGTCATGTCTTTCATTAGATACGTCACTTGAGTATATTTGATAAAATTTATTTATTTATTCCCACTTTAACCCCTATATCAAATAAATTGATGAACCAATTTTGATATAATTTGACTTGTTGTTTCTGACAGGTCGTCTTTTTTCATTTGATATATCACTTGGGTATAACAGACAACATTCGTTTTTTTCATTCCCACTTTTACCCCTCTATATAATAAATGGATGAACCGATTTTGATTAAATACATATGCCTCATTATACTTCTCACGTCAGGTCATGCCCTTTCATTTGATATGCCACTTAGGTATATTTGACAACTTTTATTGCCACTTTTATCCAATAAATGGATGAACCAATTTTGATAAAATATGTCTTATTGTACTTTACACGTCATGTCTTTCATTAGATACGTCACTTGAGTATATTTGATAAAATTCATTTATTTATTCCCACTTTTACCCCTATATCAAATAAATGGATGAACCGATTTTGATAAAATTTGACTAATTGTTTCTGACATGTCGTCTATTTTCATTTGATATATCACTTGGGTATAACCTACATTAACAACCTACATTAACAACTAACATGCGTTTTTTTCACCCCTATATCTACACTAATATTATAAAGAGGAAAACTTTGTTTGTTTGTTTGTTTGTTTGTTTGTTTGATTGTAATGAATATACTACTGGACCGATTTTAAAAATTCTTTCACCATTCGAAAGCTACATTATCCACGAGTAACATAGGCTAGGTTTTATCCCGTAAATCCCACGGGAACGGGAACTATGTGGGTTTTTCTTTGAAAACGCGGGCGAAGCCGCAGGCGGAAAGCTAGTAATATAATAAACAACTAATGTAACAAAAAAACGCATCTAATTCGTATTACCCGTTAGCGAGCTACGGTGGCACAGACAGACACGCAATACACACATAGCGGTCATAACACCCCTCTTTTTGCGTCGGGGGTTAAAAATATAATACCTACGACATAATTTCAAAGACCTTTTATATAGAAAATTTACCTAGAAGTAACCATAATGCTATTTGTGCAGGTTTTAGACTTATGAGCAAAAATCTAAATAAAGGTCCTTTGACCCCCCCTACTACCCCCTCAGCATAACCACCCCCCCCCCCACGCTTGGGGACTTTCGATATGATCATCTGGACATGTCAAGGAATAACTTTAGCGTATAATTTACGTAATAAAGTAATTCATGTATAGAATGCCTTAGCAAATGTTCGCTGTGATTACTTAAATGGTCATAACTTTTTTATTTATGAACCGATTGACATGAAATAAACACTAAATGTTAAATGAAGCTTACCACAATATATTAGTGCAAACCGCATCTAAATCGGATAAGCCGTTTCTGAGATTAGCGTGTTCAAACATACAGACAAACAGACAAACAGACAAACCGACAAACAGACAAACAGACAAAAATTTTTTTAACAACAGTTTTGGGTTTGGGATCGATTTAGTAATAACCCCTGCTAATTTTTTTTTACATATTTTCATTGTACAGACACCACTTTTCTAGAATTTTATTATATGTATTGATGATGATGATTTATTTAATAAAATTCGCACACCATGTGCAGTTCGATCCAACTTGAGAGATAGGATAGTTTAAACATGTAGGTACCACGGGCGAAGCCGGGGCGGACCGCTAGTATACTATATAAGTATTAAGAACAGGAAGGTATATTTATATACTTACAAGTATACGACTTAAACTTGAAACGTGTGTTAAAGAAAGTTCTTATAAATGAAATTTTTGAAATTGTTAAACATGTTTTAATTCCGTTAAATTCATATTCAAATATTAATCGTCAAGTTCTTTGATGACGACACAAAACATAAAGCCTAGAATTAGCAGAATTCCATCACACGAAAGAAAGTAAGCGATAGAAATATCCCAAAACTTCTAAACTATCACAAATCTGTAATCCATACTAATATTATAAATGCGAAAGTAACTCTGTCTGTCTGTCTGTTACTCAATCACGCCTTAACTACTGAACCAATTTGCATGAAATTTGGTATAGAGATATTTTGATACCCGAGAAAGGACATAGGCTACTTCTTACCCCGGGAAATAGGATAGGTCTTATCCCGGAAATCCCACGGGAACGGGAACTATGCGGGTTTTTCTTTGAAAACGCGGGCGAAGCCGCGGGTAGAAAGCTAGTTATCTATATACCAATGAAGCAGAATATTGAACGATGATGAATCGTTTGCTATTCGTAGTCCATCAAGTATAGATACTAAGGACTTTGCAAGATAGAACGCATAAAAAGCGCGCGTCAGAGTGCTAACTTGATGCCACGCTTTGACGTCGAAATGTATTGTACTATGCCATTGGTTTTGTCAGATAGAACGCGTACTTAGCGCGCGTCAGAGCGTCGTCGCTCTGTTTAACGGTATGTTATGGCTTTCTCAGACAGAGTGCGCCTTTAGCGCGTCAGAACGTTATTCTGATACCTCGTTATGACGCCGAATACAACGTGCTACGTTATTAGTACAACACAATCCACGCTATGATGTGGTTTTGACACGCTATGATGCGCGCTAAATATGCGTTCTATCTGGCAAAGCCATAAATTCGATTAAATAATGGTCCTTCGAGATTGTCATTTCGTACTGGATCAGCTATAAAACTCGTATAATGTCTTCATATACTTTTTCATGAGCGCATTAAAGCATATTGATATTTACTACCCATAAAATGATTATACACTAATGCTTGATATAGGTATTCTAGCTTTTAGGTCATGCATGAAATGGTATATGATAATATATGAATTATTGGTTTTATTGCGAAAATAAATCTATCTGTCTCTTTTTCACACCTATACTAGTGAACTGATTTGGATGAAGTGGTACAAAGATAGGTTGAGATGTGAGAATGGTCATAGGATTTTTTTTCTAGAAATTTACATTTGGATTACGACTGAAGCAGTGGGCGCTGAAGGGAAAGTATTTTTTTATGCTGTAGGATAGCAAACGAGCAGACGCGTCGCCTGGTGTTAAGCGATACACG
Source organism: Colias eurytheme (assembly GCA_907164685.1). Lineage (NCBI taxonomy): Eukaryota > Metazoa > Arthropoda > Insecta > Lepidoptera > Pieridae > Colias > Colias eurytheme. Next base: position 55,979 of record CAJQZN010040166.1, read on the forward strand.
CCGCCCATAAGCATCCACTCCACTGGGAAGAGGAAGTAGTCATAATACTGTAGTTATACATTATGAAAAAAGGAATAAAATCGTTTTTTGAAAGAATTGTACGTAGTAGTATTTATTTTATAAATGTCGATCTTGGCGTGGGTGGTTTATTTCTCCATTAAATATCTATAAATATCTATTGGACCCAAATACGGCTAGGCCTATAATAATACGCAACGTGTGTTCGCGGTTCTACAGAACAACGTCTATGGATAAAACTGAAAAATTAAGATTAATTTTTTTTCTACGTATTTTTCCAGAATAAAAAGTATCCTATTTTACGCTCAGGATAATAAGGTATAATTATACAAAGTTTCATCGAAATCGAACCGTTAGTTTTCACGTGATGTCTTCACATACAGACAGACAGACAAAATTTTTTTTAATCACATATTTGGGTTTGGTATCGATCCAGTAACACCCCCTGCTATTTATTTTTTCAATATTTTCAATGTACAGAATGGACCCTTCTACAGATTTATTATATGTATAGATTAATCCTATAATAAATTTATTTTATTAATTAAATCCACGCAATCGTGCGAAAAAGAGCGGTATCCATGATGCGCCGTGTCCGGCAATCGTCCAGCAGCATCCTAACTCTCTTCGAAGACAGATGGGAAAGTAATGTCTTGAGACATTGGAAATCCATGTCTCAAGCACGTTGTGATTTAAAATAGTATTGTTAATAATTAATTTTGTAATTTTAATACTAACATAGGTTTCAGGTAACAAGATACTAACAATTATATGGATTATTGCAATTATCCATACTTAATATTATAAATGCGAAAGTAACTCTGTCTGTCTGTCTGTTACTCAATCACGCCTAAACTACTAAACCAATTTGCATGTAATTTGGTATGGAGATATTTTGATACCCGAGAAAGGACATAGGCTACCTTTTATTGCGAAATATGTACCACGGGCGAAGCCGGGGCGGACCTCGTATCGTAAATGTCTATATCTCTTACGCCCATAAGGCTAAAACCACACTACGCTTATTTTCCGCAAGCGGTAAACCGCCTGAGTTGTAGGTATACTGCATCTTATAGTGATACTAACACTACGTACTGTTAAATTCTGTGTGCCGTATGTATAACGTAAGTTCTATGAAAAAATAATTTTGTCGCGGTCTCGCGGGCTTTTGAACTTGAGTATTTTGTAACGCGGTTTTGAAATCTGTAAGTGAAGGTATTATTTTGCTTCAAACATAAAATCCCGCGGTTAAAAAACGCGGCGGTTCTACCGTAGTGCGGCCAAAACATAGCATTGTAAGAACTAATCTATACTAATATTATTATAACGCTGAAGAGTTTGTTTGTTTGTATGTATGTATGTTTGTTTGTTTGTTTGAACGCGCTAATCTCAGGATCTACTCGTCCGATTTGAAAAATTCTTTCGGTGTTAGATAGCCCATTCATCGAGGAAAGCTATAGACTATATAATATCATCACGCTAAGACCAAAAGGAGAGGAGCCACGGGTGAAACCGCGGAGCGCAGCTGGTCCTGTAATAACGCTCATATAAACATTGTAAGTGAATAAACTCCCTTAGGGGATGTAATCCTCTGTGGAAAAAACATGATGGCAAATAATACTCGACCTCTTGTGTACATATTTGATGTTTATCAACAAACGACATTGTTTCGTCTACAAACCCTGTATTGCCGGCAAATTTTTTAAAATATATTATTTCTTTCTCTGATTCCAATACAATTAATATAAAATATCTTTCACGTAGAAATTAAACTAGTTAGAGTATTTTTTTATTCACAATTACAGACAGAGAGAGAGACAGAGATTATAAAGATAAGAATTCAATACTTTAATTTTTGTCATACATTAATCTAACTAAGTACACAACTGAATAGACTAAGCCGTCTTTCCCTCACCATTTTGTCGATGCTACGATGCTTTATATTGCTACGACGTTTTGTCTTGCTACGGCTACGCCGTTTTGTGTTGCTATGGCTACACTGTCTTGTCATGCTACAACGTGCTACGGCTACGACATTTTATTTTGCTACGGCTACGGCATTTTATCTTGCTTCAGCTACGTTATTTTATCTTGCTACAGCTATGGCGATTAGTTGTGCTACGGCTAGGCTTTTATGTTGTACTATGGCATCATGATTTTATATTGCTTCGGCTACGGCATTTCATCTTGCTACAGCTACTACATTTAGTATTGTTATGGCTACGGCATTTTATCTTGCTACGGCTACGCGATATTAGCTTGCTACAACAAGAACTTTATCGACGATGCTACGCATGTTTAGAAGTCTGGCTAGATGCGATATATATGGAGAAATTCAAGCCAGAGCAGTCATATAATTTCTCTTCATACGTGATAGCATGATCATATTAAAAAAGGCTTCATATACGTGTACACGATAAAATGCATAGATTAAAGTAATAAAAAAACCTCGTTAAATCTTCGTATAAGTGATCGGACGCTGCTCTTAGCTTGCGGCGTGTGTGTCGCCGGCGGCCGGCGTATCATGTGACGCTCGCTGACGGTACCCAGTACCCCCTCGCCTCCGAGATCCAGGGTCACTTGGCGGAGGTAGTCTATTGGTGGCACCTGAAGAAAGAAAATTAATATTGCGTTTCACTATAAGGACATATTTGGTCTTACCACAAAATAATTTAAACACAGTCCAACTTTAAACCAGGGGCTGTCACTTTGATAATTGTCTATTTGAAATACGACAAAACCAGATTAATGAGAACCCGCGCTTAAAGTTAAACCCTGTCTAAAGTTTTTTTGTGGCAAGACAGTATTATGTTTATGTACATGGGCAAAATTTATGATGCCTTTTATTTCGTGGCAATCTCTTTGGTACAGATATAAACGCATGGTAACTAAGGGGTTGATTATTTTTGAATCTATATCTATTTTATTATTTGTATAATACAACTAGCGGTCCGCCCCGGCTTCGCCCGTGGTACATGTTTACGTTTTCTCTACATAAGAACCATCCTAGTACTTCAAGGAATATAATAAAAAAAGAATTATCGAAATCAGTTCAGCCGTTCTCGAGTTATGCGCTTACCAACACATTTTGCGATTCATCTTAATATATATAAACTAGCGGTCCGCCCCGGCTTCGCCCGTGGTACATATTTACGTTTTCTCTACATAAAAACCATCCTCGTACTTCAAGGAATATAATAAAAAAAGAATTATCGAAATCGGTCCACCCGTTCTCGAGTTATGCGCTTACCAACACATTTTGCGATTCATTTTTATATATATAAAGAAGAAGATCTAGTGTCACAATGTTTGTCCTCAATGGACTCCTATACCACTTAACCGATTATAATAAAATTCGCACACCATGTGCAGTTCGATCCAACTTGAGAGATAGGATAGTTTAAACATGTAGGTACCACGGGCAAAGCCGGGGCGGACCGCTAGTTTTTATATATAAGAAGATTAGGACAGTAGATAGTTCTTGAGAACGTCCTCTCTTTTTTAAGTCCCTTTGAAATAATACCTACATGGAAGAGGAATACACAATTTACCCACGTTAGTACTAAAATACCTATTCAAAGTCGGTCAGTTCGCTTTACGAGCGAATACGTTACAATCACTCCTCGTTAACGGTTTCATTACTTTATGGGTTGTAAACGTGATGGAGACACGGCTCATTGCGAGGGCAACTAGCGGAATGCAGTTCTACATCTATATATAAATAATACTACTAATATTATAAATGCGAAAGTAACCTTGTCTGTCTGTCTGTTGCTCAATCACTCCTAAACTACTGAACCAATTTTCATGAAATTTGGTATGGAGATATTTTGATACCCGAGAAAAAACATAGGCTACTTTTTACCCCGGGACATAGGTTTTATCCCGGAAATCCCACGGGGACGGGAACTATGCGGGTTTTTCTTTGACTACGCGGGCGAAGCCGCGGGTGGAAAGCTAGTACTATATCTTAATATTATAAATGCGAAAGTAACTCTGTCTGTCTGTTACTCAATCACGCCTTAACTACTGAACCAATTTGCATGTGGTATAGAGATATTTTGATACCCGAGAAAAAACAGAGGCTACTTTTTACCCAGATAAAATAACTAGACAGATAAAAGAAAACAATCAATATCATTTCGGAATAATAGCTTCCTATTGGCGAAATGAATAAAAAACAACTCTCTCTAAATGCTAATACCATTTAAAGTTTATTGGAAATTAAATCTATCAAAGAAAAAAGAGAGAACAATTAAACTACCCTAATCTAAACGTTTGAAGGGTCAATCAGTTAGGGATAAACGAATACAATATAATTTGAACCTTATATCTATTAGGATAAGGCACAAAACTGCTTGATTTATATTAGGAACGGTAATTCGAAATCTTTAAACAATTTTAAGATGTAGGTATTAAGAATGTTCGTATTTTCTTCTAAACTAGAGAGATAAGTAGTCTATGTGCTAATACAGACTATAATCTATCTCTCTGCAAAGGTTCATCCACATCCGATCAGCTGTTTTCGCGTGAAAGAGTTACAAACATCCATACTCACATACTTTCACATTTGTAATAAATAATATTTCTGGACATTTTTCACACACGGCACGATCTGATCCCTTACTAAGTTTTTGCTTTTTATGGAAACCAAATGGCTGATAAACATACATATATAATTTTAAATACTTATATAGATAACTAGCGGTCCGCCCCGGCTTCGCCCGTGGTACATGTTTACGTTTTCTCTACATAAGAACCATCCTCGTACTTCAAGGAATATAATAAAAAAAGAATTATCGAAATCGGTTCAGCCGTTCTCGAGTTATGCGCTTACCAACATATTTTGCGATTCATTTTTATATATATAAGACTAGCGGTCCGCCCCGGCTTCGCCCGTGGTACATATTTACGTTTTCTCTACATAAAAACCATCCTCGTACTTCAAGGAATCACTATCACTACATAGTATAAAACAAAGTCGCTTTCCCTGTCCC
>CAJQZN010040168.1:0-30701 GCA_907164685.1 Colias eurytheme
ACTTGAACTTAAATATTTATTTCACTATACTTCGTTTTATTAAAATATGTAGTGCCATTTTAATGAATAACTAGCTGCATACCCGGGATTAGGCCATTGAAAAAAAATGCCTATGTTACTCGCTAAGAATATAGCTTTTTAAACGTAAAGGAATTTTAAAATAACTAACAGACATAGCTGTTTTGTCATATTCGTTACTTTCCTCTTTATTTTTTTCTGGCAATTTTATAGATAGATCCCTTTTACTGATCTTACCTACGCAGTGCGTCTTGCAGGCTACCGCGTCGTTTGATACCTTGCGATAGTTTTGCGTGTAATTGCTGTGCTCTTCCTGAAAAGTTATAATATTCTAGTTAATATTATATTTGTTAGACGTAACTTTTGATAAAATATTTTTGTGGATGAATAGTTGTCACTATTTCATGTCTGAACATGCTTAGCTGTCGAATACTATAAAAAGCCGCTTTCCTTTGACTCGTGGCGCATTCGTACGAATCGTGGCTAGGGGCTCAGACGTTGTTTATACGACGTTTGACCTAACTACCCTCACTTATAAATTTAAATTTATAAAGACCTCCTAAACTTTTTTTTTTATGTATCCACAATAAACATATTTCATTTCATTTCATTTCATTTCATTTCATTTCATTTCATTTCATTTCATTTCATTTCATTTCTAAACTACCCTCACTTAGTTAATAGTCGTTGACTTGCTGTGATTTGTTATCAACTGGCTACATCAATTAGACAGTTGTTTAGAATCGTAGTACATTCTTATTACATTCAAATAGCATATGCATTGCATAGTACAAACCTTTTTGCTTATTTCAATATTTATGTACAAGATTTTCCGTATAAGCTATATTAATATGTTGTAAAAGCAGCCATAGTTTGTTTAATATTAATCTTAAAAGCAGTAAACCAATGTTTTTATTAGACTTTTGCCAGTTTTCGTTTTATTTTTCAATGATTCCAAAACGACCTGATTATCAACTCTTTCTGCCCACGACATGCCCGCTAAAAGTTCTTATACTAATATTAATCTACAATAAAATTAAATTTTTTTTTTTATATTTATTTATTTATTTTTTACCTGGATCTCTAGCCACCAATGCTTCCAAAACCACGAGAGTGTCAACTCTTTCTGCCCAAGACATGCCCGCTAAAGCAGTTTCATATTGATCTTCTAAACTGGCCGCTAAAGAACCGAGGCTCTCTGAAATTGGTACAGGAGTGGGGGCTGGCTCTTCTAAAGGTATTTCTGCGTCCGTCTGTAAATATATAAAAAAAATGTGTGCGCGTACTAGTGTGCACACAGAAGTGAAACTTCTTTATGGCCTTATTTTTCAAAAAATACAACTATATGCAACTTTACAGAAATACGTCGAATCACGCGTGGTAGGGATAAGAAAAAAATGGCGCGTAACGGAAAAAAAATGTCACGCGCAACGAAAAAATGTTACACAAAATTTTTTTCCAACCCCGATAAAGAAGTTTCACTTCAATAAATGGTGGTTAAAACATATGTTTGTTTTTTGACGTACAATAAACAACCAGACTCACATTGACCTTTAAAAAATTGTCGTATGCATAACTCTGCCTCCTTATGAGCGATGCAATAGACTTTGAACGTTAAATCTACGTAATAACACAATATACAGATACATACAGTAAGGAAACTTCATACAAAATGTTCGAAATGGCTCCCCCCCCATCAAGCGTGTTTACAAGGGTATTGAGGGGGATCGATAGTAGCGGGTGACACATCCACAGATTTTGAATATAGTATGGAAAAAAGTTTAAAGTGATGTCAATTCACATTAAATAAATATCGATTGTTTCAGTTTGTAGCCCTTTCAATAAATATATTTGTAAATACCATATCTGACTACAAGTTAAAAAGAGACTATTTTTTAATTTCTATAGATATGGCAGTATGAATTTTATATTATGTTGACATATTTTCTATCAAAATGATAGCTACAAATAGTACCTATTAGGAGTCCAGTCTGTTTAAAGATCGCATCTATTTTTTACGCAATCTAGAAGAGCACGAAAATATAAAAAAAGGAAACCTTAAAAAAATCTTGCTTAAATTTATGTGCATAATTACCTAAATATTAGGGAAGAAAAAGATAGATACCTATTATAATTATTGTATTTTTATCGATACGTGGCGTCTCCACTTTGTCAAGCACTAAGCCTGTCAAACTATTTTCTTTTTCTTCCTAAAACAAAAAGGTAGAGGTTCTATGCTCGTATAATAATAATTTTAATTTATTTTTGCATATTTTGTGTTTTTTAATTTAATTTAATTTATCGTTTTAAAAATAATTTAGTAGGTATACCTACATACAAGTATTGTAAATTCTGGTTTAAAATAATTATTGAATATATGTATAATACAAATATCAAGCATTATAAATAATTTAGGTACCTACATTAAATAGCCTTCGGCGTCCATAACAAAACTAGATTTCGAAATATAGCACTGATAAAAACGTATTTACTTTTACAAGCTGTTAATTCGGATTGTTTCTTGTAAATTCATATTTAGGCTACACCATTTTTGTATTTTAACGGGCTTTAATCTCAAAATTACCACAAAATCAACTGTGAAAAAAAAGCAAACAGAAATATACAGACCGAATTGATAACCTCCTCCTTTATTTTTGAAGTCGGTTAAATATCAAAAAGTAACAGCCCTATAGCTATACGTCATAATTTCATGGGGGGGGCTTAGTTTCCTAACTGTATGTACGTAGTATATATCTGTCAACTGTGGTAATAAGGTGTTAATTTCAATGAACAATAAAAAGAGATATTTTTACAATTATTATTGGCGGTTGTGTATTTTTGAAAACCTAGAATAACAATAGTCGCATTTAATTGAACAAGATGAGTTTAAGGTTTTTTTCAATGATTCTTAATTCGAGTACTGTTTATTTGTATAAGTCTTTATAAGTATAATTCAAAAGAAAGAATATTAATTAATAGTATATCCTACCTCAGTATCATCCGTTTCTGTATCCAATTCTATGTCAGAAACTTGCTGTAACTCCATTATTTGTCTATTCAACAGATCTTCTTCTTCACAAAGTTTCCGTTGATCAACTTCCGACTGGAAATCCAACGCTAGACTGATTTTCCTTTCATTTTCCTCAATTTGTGACGTCATTTCCGCAATTTCCGACATCTCTGAGGGATCAGCTGATTTCAATATTTCGTTATGATCAGAAATCTGATCGTCATCTTCCAGGAAGTTGAATGTCGATTTAAATTCTGCCTTCCATTTGTCGAAATCAAATTCTTCATGAATGCTCTCTTGAGATCGACTCAGCCCCATAGTTAAACTTTCTAATGAGGAATGTAATCGATTTTTAGCTTCCTTTGGCACGCCTTTAGTTTTCTCAGCCTTTTTGGTTAGAACTTTGTTTTTAGACACGCGAGTTTTCAATCCAGTTACATCGGATTTTTGACGCCTCATCGCTGGGTCTCTCTGTTTACCTTCAGATTTAGGTTTAGCTGCTACTTTAACTGTTTTATCCGTTTTCTTTTCTTTTTCTTTATCTATCTTTTGTGGTTGTTCAGATTTCGCTCGATCTGTTTTGTTTATATCAGATTCAACGATTGATTTCATTTCTTCTTTAGGCGATTCAAGCATATTTAATGTTGGCAAGCTTGCAGTTGCTGATGGTTGTCTGAATCTATTAGCCCAATAAGTTTTGGATTGTTTCTTTGATTCACGTCTAGATTTCACCGTCAACCAACCATCATTATCATTCTTACTATCCACGTTAAGTACTTCTATAGAATTCACACCATCATCTTCTTTCAAGTCTTCTGGTACCAGAGTTTTTATGCTTTCATTAGATTCGATTCTATTCATTTCTGAATTAGGTACAGAATTTTTGCGACCAACTTTTTCCAGGAATGTACTGACTTTTTCTCGCTTATCACCTTTTTCGTTAACTCTCAAGGCTGTAGGCCGTGGTCTGGCTTTAAGGATGGGTCGATTTGCGACTAATTTAGCATCTCCTGCAGCCATGTGAATGTTTCTAGCCGTTGATTTTCTTGGAACCACCTGTCCTCGATTCGCATTAGGTGAAGGAGTTGTATCGAATAAGCTTGTCCTTCCTGTAGTTAAGTTAAAAGGGTAACTGCATTTGTTAGTTTGTACTTTTTTTGGGAATGGGCGAATTACTTTTGGCACCGGTGGACGTATCTCAACAACTGTTGAACTACGTGCTAGTCGTACAGGTGTTTTAACTTCAGATTTAGTATTAGTAACGACTTTAGGTTTTGCTGCCGCTTGCGAATATGCAGGTTTAGATGTCGGTTTTACTTCAGATTTCTTTGTATCCTGATCTTTACTAGTGTTTTTTTCTACGTCATTTGTTTTTGTTGGTGAAGGTGAAAGATCTTCTATCTTTGCTATTGAATCTTCAACAGGTTTTGGTTCATCCTTTTTATCCATTGGATGATCATTTTCTTTAGTATTGGAGTCATCTTTTACTTGTATAGCAATTGTTTCACTTGTTTTTGGCTTTTCAGCAAGTTCTTTAGCATCCATGGGTAAATTACTGGATGTTTCTTTTAGGATTGTTACTGTTTCATTAACATTTTCAATATTAACAACGTCTTTGTGTTCAGTGACAATAATAATGCTCTCTGCACTGATTTCCATCTTTAAATCATCACATGGTGGAATTAAATTCGCAGAATCGTTTTTAATCTCCATTTCAGTTAAAATTTCGTCTGTATTTTCTAAAATATCTGCGTTAACGTTCACATCCGCTACTTTATCATTAGCTACGGATTTGGGAGAACTGTCGCTTGAAACATCTGCAAAATTGTCTTCCGATTTTGTTGGAGAGTCATTTAATTCTCTATCTTTATCGTCCACAACAATTTCCTCTTTGTCTTCTTTCTTGAGGTTTTCCTGTTGCTCAATCTCCAAATCCCGATTAAGCATATTTTCATTCTTTGCCTTATTTTCCACGAGCTGTTTTTGTAAGTACTCTGTTTCCATTGCGTTCAGTTTATCAATTGTAGATTTGGCCTGGCAAGAAATGTTTTCATTGTGTTTCTTTGCATCTGTGTTAGTTTTGGATTTTGAAGATTTGACCACAACTAACTTAGGCGATGCGCTGGGACTCAATTTCGCATGACCTATTTCGACCGATTTAGGTTTGAGTGGCTCATCTTTATCCTTGTTTTCATTTTCTTTTACAATAGGCACATCTTCACATGTTTCTTTGATAAATTTTTCTTCAATGTCAGATAATCGCGAAAGTTCTTTAGCAATCTTAGGCTCTGGTTTAGCTGTAACTTTAGAAGCGTTAATTTTATTGCTGAAGAATTCTATATTCGCTTTTGGACTAGTACTGGAATGGCTTGAAGAAATCCTTGGGCTAATTTTACCACTTCCTGGGCTCGCTTTTCCCGTTAGATTGGGACTGTTTTTGCCGCTTGGTGTGTTATGTCCAGAGAGGCAAGGGCTGTTTTTGCCTGACACAGTTGGTGAACTCTTAACCGAGTAAGTTCGTTTCGGTTCTGGTTTAACAAAATCAGTCTTCCGTATCTCCCACGCTAAGCTTTGCGGTCTCTGTGGTGGGGGCGTGTTGTCGTACTCCCATTTGAGTCGAAACCATTCCGCTAGAGCTTTGAAATCGCGTGTGTAGTTCTCCAATACTAGGATCACTTCTTGGCACTCATTTAGATTCTCGTTGGCTTCAACGGTGTTGTATATTTCTCCAATCTGTGAACATGATATAAACGTAATGAATAATTAGACGTGAAATTCGCAAGATGCAAATCGGATGTGATACAAGAGTGCATGACAAATCAGTCAATGTGTTCAAGATGTTGTATAAAAAAACTAGATAGATTAAAATTAAATCCTAGTTTCAATAAATTGTAAGTTTATTGGGCTATATTTTACTTACTCTTATAATCATACAGAATTACCTGATTCCCTTTTTCCAACTAACTCTTATAAGGCTTTCTCGACACTAACTACCGCCACTCAATTACAAACGGTCTACACAATAAGCCTTATACTCTATTAAACATTCAACACAAGGCAGTCGGTAACTAATATGTGACCTCAATCTACGAATCAATATCAGCTATAATTTATTCATGGTCCCTGTCGATGCACCTTGTGTTTCACGTAATTAACTTATATGCATAGTTCTGCTATTACATATATATTATGTGAATAATAAACAAATAGTACTGGATAATAATCTATGGCGAAGCTACTACACCATAATTATACATGATAGAGTTTATATGCAACTTTGTAAGTTGGAAGGACTGAAATTCTAGTAATCATACATTTGAAAAAAATATTTTTGTTTACGCCTTCGGCTGCGACGTAATTCATAGATCTATATCATATTCAATGGAAGTTATCAGCAAGCTTAATTACATTTTAGTTTACTTTATCCGACACAAGTGGAATCGTTATAAAAACAAAAAGAAGCGACCGCTTAGGAATAATAAAGTATTGTACTGGCGAAATATTAACCGTAGTCTAGTAAAATAAATCTAGTAAATTCTATAGCTCATTAATATAGCACTTATATATTACTGTGAAGTTCACCCAAATCCAACCAGTAGCTTATTCGTGAAAGTGCAAACATCTATAGATTCTTACAAACTTTCGCGTTAATAACCAGTATTTTACAATGAAAAAACCATATTTTACACACATATTTTACAATGAAAAAACCATACTTCAACCACTAATACATCATCTAAAAACACAAAAACCAACTCACCGCCCGCTGCAAATCACCGAACAGCAACGCCCAATATCTCGCACGCAACTCGCTTCGCTTATCGCGTCCCGCGGACGCGGAGCGAAGGCGGGACGCGCGAGGAGCGGGACGCGGTGCGGGCGGGAGTGTGCGGGGCGGCTTGCGGGCTACTTTGGACGCTAGATAATAATTAAATATATAGATAAATACATGTAGTTTGTGTACATGTGGTTAAGGTACCTGCCCTTCATGCCCCATCTTAACCTTCCACCCTGTATATCATCTCACTAAGACCAATAGGAGCGGAGCACTGCGGGTGAAACCGCGGAGCACAGCTAGTTTGAAATAAATATGTATATTACATCAATCGAAAACACTTATAATTACAACATGACTTGCTCCTGTGTGAAAAAAAGTGTGTGGGATACTCTGATTAATTTGGGCCTTCAGCTGTGCAGTGCTTAAAATAGAAAATTAAAATGGATTGCTTTGCTCGAAGTTATGAAATTTAAAACAAATGCTTTGAAGCTAATATTTATTTTAAATGTATGACTCAAAAAGTGGTCAAATGAATCAGCTTACATTTATAAATGATTCAGAATTACTTCAATTAGATAATAACCTTAATGACGCTTCAAAGTTTCAATAATTTCAGCATTAACGTTTTAAATAACTGAGTGGACAAATTCTTTGAATATATTTTTGAAACCTAAATACATAATTATAAAGAAACAGCTATACATAAATATATAAAGATAAATTAAAACATTAAATTATTTAAGTACAGTGGAATCCGTTTATAATGACATCGAAGGGAATCGACAAACACGTCATAATAAGCGGACGTCATACAAAGCGTTATGTGAAATGAAAAATCTTTTTTATGTAAATATGTATGTATTAAAGTATTTTAATACAGAAACATAGTATACTTGCATATGTATAGGTAGATATTAAATCAAAATCAAAATTGCACGTAACCAGCCGATTATTAGGCGATCCTCACACTGCCCCGCATCACGCTGCATGTTGCATGTCGAAGCACCTACGCGCGTTCCTGCGGGAGTGCAGATCTGCATCATCGTGCGGGTTTTTTGCGCACTCACGCGCGTAGGTGCATTTGTAGATTCACGCACGGCGCGGCGGCTCTCATTAATCATTTATTCGCCGTTCTCTGTGGTGTGAGCATCACGATAGTTTTGACTTTTGATAAAAATGGTTAATAGTGTGGACATTCAGGACGCTGCCATTATACTAACTGTTTGGTTTTTGTACGGTCAAATTAAAAGAAATCGTGCCTATAGAAGATACTGGGTACATCCTTATTTACAAACAAGATCTTTAAATGGGTCATTTGTTAATAAATCGATCGATATCGAGATCCATTTTCTAACACATACGTCACGCCCATTCAAAATCACGCGCGGCACTGCGGGATTCGGTGTGCCATACCTTGCGTCTCGCCCCGCATCTACGCGCGGGGATGCATGTTTCTCCGCGTGTATGCGCGTGACCCGCATGAACGCGCGTGGTTGCATTTTCAGTGTGTTGGACTGTGCGTGTTTTCTATACAAACGGAGATACTTACAAGTAACGTTAAACACGCAGTCACGCAACATGCAGCATGATGCGGGGCAGTGTGAGGATCGCCTTAGAATAACACATACAAGTGTATTTTTACTGTAAGTACACTGTAATTTTTGTCTGCTTTTGTTTTTTCATTTTATTGTACAAAAAAGACTCTAATACTATTGTGTATAGATAGATATGGTCAAATTATCATTTTCAATATTGTTGTTAACAAATCGTGATAATGAATTCACTTTGGTCATTATAACCAGACATAATTTATTAAAAATGGGTCATAATAAGCGGCATGTCACTGTAAGGGAAGTCAATATATCCGACTTTTTATAAAGAATTTTATATGAAAACCAAACTTCGTAGTGCAATTACGTCATAATAACCGGTTGGTCAATATAGGCGGAGTCATAATAAACGGATTCTACTGTATTGTAAGCTAGCTCTTTTCTGTAGTTGTAGAAGAACTGCAGAAAAGAGTTCCAATACAAGAAGATATAATATCAATACACTGAAAGATACTGTAAGACCTTTGTCGAAAATGAAAAGGTTCAAAACATTGCAATAATATTTTCAAATTCAGCCAATTTGCTCTGAGTTTAATGTCTTTTTCTAAAACATCCATTCATTTTAAACATAACTTTTGTATATATTATTCTTACATATTTAATAGAAACTGTGTTATAAATTCAAATGCTTTACATTACATTTGGCTACATTTCTTCTTAGATATATATTTTTAAGTAGTTCACCATCATTATTGAAGCATAGCTGGTTATATTATTTAATAAATTTACACTTTTCATTGTAATTTTAAATCAAATTAAAAATCCAATAGGCGCCATGAAAATTGAAAAGATCAAAGCATCAAAACAAAAACATGATAATTAAAGCTGAGCCAAACATAAAAGCCAGACTGAATAAAATCAATAGTCGTAAATATAGCATATCAATCGCCGTCTGCATTCAGTATTAATAACATATTGATCAATCCTTCTTTAAACTAGGTAACACAGAACACTATTTGTATAGATACACCCACGATATAGTAAGTACAAAAGATGAAGGCCGTAAACATAAGTTCGTTGCAAAATACCTGGGGAATCCACGGCGACATGAAATGCCACCAAATTCCTGGCTTCCCGACCTTCCTCCTGCACCAATTGCCTCACTTCTTCCATATCAAATAAAAGAATATTGTCTTTCTTCACAAAACAAATGGCAAAAGCTAGACATTACTCTCGCACATATACTTTTAAACGCACTATATGTAAAACAAAGAAAATAAGTAAAAAATCAATAAGAAGGAATACGAATAAAAATTACATTAATTAAGTAAAAGAAAATATCATAATTCACAATTATTCCAAATTGCAGAAGCCGTTCAATATTTTCATAACAATTTTTACGTTTTTGACACTTCACTTTTTTAATAAAAGTACTCGTTCGGAAGGTTGGAAGAGAAATGTTCGTTTTTTTATGTATTGAAAAATTTGTGTAATCCAGAAACGAATACCTATACATAAAAACGACCTCTTTTAGTTTAGTTACATAAATTAATAAGAAACATTATTTTTAATTCAAAATTAACATTAAAAATAAATCGGTATTTTACTTAACTTATATAATCTGTAAAAATTTCATCGTATTCCTATCAAATGTTTTATCTGTGACAGTTCTTTTCATTGTCAAGCAAAATGGCGGATCAGGTAGGTGCCGAGTTTCTTGCAAATTAAATCGTTTTCAATGAATAATTTTATAATTTTTTAACCATTTTAGTGATAAAAAAGTGTTAAATTTTATAAACTTAACATAATTTAAAGTTTTTACTCAAATAAGTGAAAATGTGTTTGTTGTTTTCATCCACGTGGGAATGGGCTGGTTATTGTAATCGTAGTCTAATTTCTATTTTAAAAACTAAAACTAAGCCCCGAAAACGTTTACTTAATATGTCCATCCACATATTAAGCGTATATTATCATAAAAACATTAACCTAGCCAGTTGACTTAGAAATTTAGGTTATAAGTAAAGTACCACTCCACAATATGTATCAGCAAACAGGTAATGTAGCTTTAAATAATAATTAGAGCAAGTAATACATTACTAATAGTAACCGTAAGACTTCGCTGCAATAAGCCTGTAGATATTCCCTTAATATTTTCAATTTTAAACCGCTAATCGATATTACCAATTGCAGACCGAACGTTCCTTCCAAAAACAACCAACGGTGTTCTTGAACCGTAAAAAAGGGATCGGTGTCAAACGTAGCCGTAAGCCTTTGAGATACCACAAAGATGTGGGACTCGGTTTCAAAACACCACGCGAGGTAAACTTCAAGTGTGATACTAACGTGTGTTTTTTTTTTCTATAGACAGAGAAAGCGTTTCAGAAACAGGTTACGGTTTTCCTGAACCGTAAGGGAGGTCTGAAAAGGAAGGACATGCGGCATCATAAGAATGTCGGTCTGGGTTTCAAGACACCGAGAGAGGTCTGGTTTTGTTTACAGTTAAACTTGGTCCGCTGGTGGTGGCTTCATCGTTGCTATTGGGATATTTATGCAATGATTAGTATTTCACTTATTTGTTTCTGTAGTAAAAAACCATTCATTGTAGTTGTTTTACCTCTACTGATTTACTTTTAGTAAAGCCAATATTTTATTACTATATTAACTAAATTTTATTCAAAAGCTTTAAGTGAAATATTAATTGTTCTGCATTAATGTTATGCTCGTTATAAATCACGGTCTCTGTATGCTATGGGTATATATATTATGGGCTATTGGTAAGTTGCATGTGAAATATCAGATGTTAATACACTCATCTTCACAAGACAGTAAAATTAAATTCGTCAATTTTTATATTATTTAATAATTAATATCTTTGTTTAGTGTATTATGATTTTGTGAATATGAGTGTACTTATATCACATTATTTAATAATAAGATATATTAACCAAATGTAAAATATGCTAAGAATCGAACTTTTTATATACTGCACTGTAATAAATACATTGGTGGAGGTTCACATTATTTAGCTTTTTGTGCTAAACAAATATTTAAATTATAGTTTTGTTAGAAATAGTAACACGGTAATCTAGCAAAAATATAATTTAATTGGTCACTGCTATGTACAAAATATATATTCAAGCTATAAGTGCTAATGCTTATGGGGCTAAAGCTTATAAATGAACCAAAATGATGAAAATCACACGACGGTCTTCCGATTACTATGTGACGATGACTGTGTTCTAACCCAAAATCTGATTGGTTTATTGTTCCTTATAAAAATATTTACCATATACATTCTGGTTATTATGACAATTTAATTACAATAGTTATGAAAGTCATATCTTGCTATATTTATAAATGAATTTTCGATATCACAGAAATATCTTCTAGATAATATATTCAATTGAAATTCAAAATATTAATTTGCAACATTTGTACTAATACGTATACATATTTTTTTTAGAAATTATTCAAATCAAATGTACTGTAACAAATTATCCAACACAAATGTACTGTACATATTAAAAATATACTTATCTAAACACCCCCCTTAGTTACAATATTTAAAATTCATTTTCTATAAAGGATAAACATTTTTACAAGGAACCACACACCTTCATACATTACAAACACACATCAAATCGTCATCTTTAAGTCACATTACTACTATTCCGCAGGCGATTGAAGGCACATACATTGACAAGAAGTGTCCCTTCACCGGTAATGTCTCGATTCGTGGTCGAATCCTTACAGGAGTGGTCCAAAAGATGAAAATGCAAAGGACCATTGTCATTAGACGTGACTATCTTCACTACCTTCCAAAGTATAACAGATTCGAGAAGAGACATAGGAATATGTCTGTTCATTTATCGCCTTGCTTCAGGTATGTTTTCATTATTTATGGTTTAATTGTATATGTGGAAATAAGTTGTTAAATGTATGATAAGTAATGTGTACTGCAAGATGTGATGAAAAAATTTAATTGAATTGAAATTGGATTTTGTCATTTTTGTATATGATTGAATATTGTTTATTTCAAACTCAAACTCAAACATTTATTTATTCAATTAGACTTCTTCGAGAAGCACTTTTGAAACGTCAATACATATTTTTTACATTTACCACCGATTCTGAAAGTAGTATCTATGGAGAAGAACCGGCAAGAAACTCCATAGTTGCTCTTTTAAATCATATCAGTATTACAATTTAATTTTACAAAATATGTAACTTTTTATTATCATATTTGTATTGGAGATGAAAGAAAGTCATTTTCATTTTTTACACAAGCTGAGCATAGTTTGTTTAGGAAAATTTAAAAATGGCAATTTTTGGGACTTGATAAAAGTATTTAAATTATTAAATGATGATACTCACACGACGGTCTTCTGAAGACTACTTGACGAAAAACGTGTTCTAACCCAACATCTGATATTATTCAACACTTTATAAATTTTATTTCCACTAAAATATCATTTTTAAACGATTTTCTTTATAACTTTCAGAGATGTGGAGCTAGGAGACATTGTCACCATTGGAGAATGCAGGCCTTTATCAAAGACTGTGCGATTCAATGTATTGAAGGTCTCCAAAGGCAAGGGATCCAAGAAGTCGTTTAAAAAATTCTAAATAAAATTACTTTATAAGTATGCGGTGTTTTATTGTAGTCATGTACCTACTTTATATACATACATGTTGAAATTCTGATGGTCGTCTTGGTTTCAAATCATTATAATAATTAATATGAACTGAAGAGTTTGAACCTTGGTTTGAACTTGAACAATAATCTCGGGAACTATGGGAACAATGCCAAAAATTCAAACTAATAAATGACCTATTGAAAATACAGGTTATTTATCTCCCATAGTCGAACATCTTTGCTTAAAATTGCCTACACACATTGCAACGCCATTATTAATTTTATTAGTATCTCGATGATTAGAGCTCATATTTTTAAAATCAATATCAGGGATAGGATGGCTGCATGGCATTGTGCATGTGACGCTAACATAAATAATTATTCTGTGCGTGTTTAGTACGCGCTACCGCCCAACAGCCGCCACGAAAGAAATCCTGTGGCGAAACTATGAACTAAATTTGACAGTCCAGCAATCATGTGGGATAAAGGTTATGAGTTGCCACGATAAAACTATGATTTAAACTTATTAATGAAACAAAAACAAAGGATTGCATGAAAATATTTGTTTAGATGAAATTAAGACAAGTGGACTATAGCCTATAGGTGATAATTAATAAACTTTAGAAAACCTTTAGACATAGGTACATAATTATTTAAAATATCTAAAACCCATTTCACAAGTGTTTTCCCAAATTGATGGCATAATATGAATTAAATATTTTATGTATACCTACTACTACAAAAAAAATATATAAAAAAACATACTTGTTTCGTAGTAAATAGTCATTATAGTTAAAACTATTTATTAGTGTTTATCATTTTAAAGTTTAAGTATAGGTAGTTTGGTCAACGTTTCTTATACTATTTTATTTTCATAAAGTAGGTACACATATTTTGAATATTTTTTTTAATTTTGGACTAGAAGTTTGACATTGCATCGGGGACTTCCGGGTATGTGAATACTTTAAAAAATTGTGAATTCCCATTGAATACCACATAAAAAGCATGATTACTTGCTCTGTGATGAGTATCGTGGAGATTTTGCATGAAAATAAACGAGTTACAGCATTCATATATTTTGTTGAATTAAGCATTTACCCCATCATCCGGAATTAACTTTACGCCGGCTACAGACTCTTTTGTTTTTTTATTCATTTCATTATAAATAATTCTCAATAAGAATTCATTACCTATTGATTTCTTCAAAAAATACATTGGAATGGAGAAATAAAACACCATGGGCCATGAGTAGGTAAATAATATTATTAATGTTTCCTTTTGATCGACTTTTGGATATTAGAATCGCATTTTCGTTGATTTTAGTATTAAACTATCACTTTTAGAAATGGCAAAGAATACGCAGTAATCTTATATGAATAAGAAAAAGCATACATTCAGTAAATAACGGTTAAATATGATTTTTTTATTATATAAATATATAATTGAAAAAAAAAATATATATGAACAATAATCGATTTATCGGTATTTTTTTATCGGTACTATAAACTGCTCAAATTGACAAGTGACAACACTATTATGAATACAAACATGTCCGACTCGTTAACGTAATAATATCAAAGTCTAATTTCTGACGATATGTTATCGTTCTTTTCAAAGCTTTCATTAAGCAACTCGCATAAGCCGCCGGAGGAAGTCGCTACGCCCGCTTATATGGACAAAAGTGCAACATTAGAGGAACTTGGGTACAAGGACAATAATGAGTTGAGAGAGACGATTTATGGTTTGTTTTGAGTTGTTGTGTGGTTTGTGGCTTTTGTCTCCAAGTTACTGTGGTTTTAATTAGTGTTGTGGTGTTTTAGACTTTTTGCGGACGATACGGGACCCGGAGAAGCCTAGTACTTTGGAAGACCTGAAAGTCGTCTATGAAGAAGGGATTTTCATCAAGGAATCGACGGAAGACAATGTTCCCGTGTTGAGAGTAGAGTTTAATCCTACCGTTCCCCACTGTTCCTTGGCTACGCTAATTGGACTCTGTATTAGAATAAAGATTCAACGATCGCTTCATCATCCCGTCAAACTGGATATTTTCATCAAGAAAGGAGCACATACAACTGAAGATGAAAGTGAGTTACTATTAATTAAATTATGCATATGATGCAAATAATTTACACATTCAAATACATTAGACTTTTACTACATGACATTAGGAAAGAAAGAAACATTTATTAACATCTCATTACCCTAATTAAATAAATCATTATTATTTGTATGTATTCTTTGTTCCTACAAACAAAACATTCCATTTGTTAGAGATTTGCTTATCTACAGGATTAATCAACAATATCACCTAGTTGTTTTAAAAAGCACACTTTTTGTTTATTAACAACTTGTGACCTTGTTGTAAGACAGTTCAAAGGTTGTAGCATCAATTATAGTAAAAATGAGATTCCACCCAGAGATTACTTTTTAATACATTAGGGAGCGTTCAAGTATTACGTAACGCAATTTTTGTAGATTTTTGACCCCCCCTCCTCCCCTTGTAACGCACCATAACGTTTTTCTGTACTCCCCCCCCCACCCTCTAAACGTTACGTAACACTCAAGTGACCATTTTTACCCTAAAGTCGCAAAATGTTACAGATTTTATCCTTGGTACCTATAGTTTTAATTGCCTTTACAGTAATAATACTAAATAAACAAGAGGTTTTTAATCCGCAACACCTGCGTATTTTGTTTATAATCATCATCACTAACAAATACTGACAACGAGAACAACAATGTATAATACAATCTAGGGATTCCCAGTGAAATATAAACAAAAAGGTTTGCCAACTTACGATAACAAATCAAAAATGACGACCAGACTAATACAATCAAGGGATTCCCCGTAAAACGTAAATGAAAAGGGTTGCCTATTTTGGAGTTTTAATTCTTTAATTTTTTATAAAAAAAAGAAAACAATGTTACGTAACGTGTTGTAAGAAAGACCCCCTCCGCCCCTGTAACGCATCGTAACGTTTTACGAGACCCCCCCTCCCCCCAAATTGCGTTACGTATTACTTGAACGCTCCCTATATTCATATTCCCATAATTCTAATTTAAATTATTCAGATACTTCATTTATTATTATTCTGATCAGAATGAATATTCTTATTGTGTAAAGTTACACTTTCACATTTTATTTTAATCAGTTATAGGTAAATAGTATTTATATCTTATTAACCGACTTAAAAAAAGAGGTTATCAATCAGCCTGTATATTTTTTATAGGTGTTCTATTATTATCATTGTGTATGTTAAATAGTATCATTGTATTTTGGCCCTGTAGAGTTTGGAATTTTAATAACAAAAAAAAACAATATGGTAGGATATAAGTGTTTATATAATTAAAAAGTTTCAATGAAATAGGCACATGATTATTTTCATTTAATTCTAATTGTTTTTGTTGAATTACCCCAATATAAAAAAAAAAAAATAATTATATCATTGTAGATTAAAGTATGAATATATGGCTCTTAATATTAGCAAATTCCTAATTAGAAGTAATTACTAATTAATATTCATCAAAGAATCACCTGTAAACCATAATTATTTCTCATGAATACTTACTAAGTATTCCTCTTTAAATATTTCAGGACATAAAATTATATCCTTTTTCCTTAGGCTATGAAACAAAACTTGCCAGTCATGCAATGCATCATACAACATTACAAACATAAAAATATATTATTTGTATATGTTTTTATCATGTTATTATGACTAACATAGCAGGTTAGCAGATATTAATGTATTGAAATTTTTAATAGGATCTGAGTTTGAGATAGGTTTAAGTCAGGACATGGGTCTTTAACTTTAAACTAGGTTTATAACTTTTATTTAAAGTAACTGACAAGAATAGAATAGGTTGATTTATGTGTTTAATAAATCAAATAGTTTTATTAAACGCATAAATCCTACTTATGGTCCGGGAGCCAGCAGCAGATTTTATGACCAAGTTCCTCTCAAGCGGTAATTAGTAAAATGCATCAAAGTATAGTATTATGAAGCCTCGTGAACGTCAGCTGGAGCTCGGTTGGGGGGAAGAGCGGTTGTAGCCTCCCGTATAAGCTGACGGTTTTTCCACCAAGATACAGCCAGCTGACATATATATTTATCCACAGTTACATATAAACTATCCTCAGGTAAATTTTTGTTTGAGAGGAAATAACGGAAAATAAATTTTTCTTTAAATTTAACTTTCATGTTCGAGACACCAGCTGACGTATAATACACCATGTTGTAACCAGCTGACTATTTTTTTTCGTTGAGATATTGGGTTAGCTACAATTTGACAAATTTTTAGCTGAGAGGAAATGAATGAATGAATGTATTTTTTTTCCTATGTGCGTGGGAGGCTACAACCGCTCACCCCCCCAACCGAGCGCCAGCTGACGTTCACGAGGCTTTATAATACTATACTCTCATGCCTCTGACGAATTATCTCTTGAGAGGAAATAGTTAACCAAATTTGCACCTGGCTCCCTAACCATTACTACTAGAACTATAAACTAGTTGCTTGCTTTGGCGCATGTTGTATTTTTTTGGGCGATTCACTTACACATAGGTAAACCATTCAAATGTGTAACAGAATGTAATGATTTTAACTGTAATTGTTTGGCCTCCATTTATGCTAATCTGTATTCTGTACAAACATCAACAAATTTAAAATGAAGCCAGACAGAGCTATGGCCAGCAACTAGTTATTAGTTATTATAATAACTGTACCATATTATATACTTGCATATACCTATTCAATTATAAGCATTTGTTATGACATAAGAAACAGTTTTATTTCTTTTGCACAGATAAACAAGATAATTTGCAGATAGAAAACTTATTTCATGGTCTTAAATATTCAAAGCATTTTGTTCCTTACACAATAATAAATAGGATTTATTATTCTATTATGTGTCTGTGAAAAATTATTGTAGGACTTATAGTTATAGCAAAATTATCTTTTATTACAGCAATAAACAGCTGTGTAATATTATGTAAAGAATAGATTGTGCTTAATAAGATATTTAAACTTATTAATATTTATAACTAGCTGTTATCATTGGCATTAATTGAATAATTAACTTTCGATTTAATGTTCCGCTTTAAATCCATACTAATATTATAAATGCGAAAGTAACTCTGTCTGTCTATTACTCAATCACGCCTTAACTACTGAACCAATTTGCATGAAATTTGGTATAGACATATTTTGATACCCGAGAAAGGACATAGGCTACTTTTTACCCCGGGAAATAGGATAGGTTTTATCCCGGAAATCCCACGGGAACGGGAACTTTGCGGGTTTTTCTTTGACTGCGCGGGCGAAGCTGCGGGTGGAAAGCTAGTTATAAATAAATTCCAATGTTACTTTCTACATAAATGTGATCTAAAATAATATTGTGAAGGTGAAAGATTTGACCTTGTAATATTTGAATTATTTTAACACCTGAGTTTGCATAACAAATTCATAAAATTATGGCTATGTTGGATATTAAAAGCAATGTTATAATCTTTCCATTAACAGTAAGGGTAAAACCAGATTCGGATGTTTTATAATTTGCAGCCTTTTTCTTTTACAAATATACAAAACAGGCTCTTCAAGAATGATTGAGACATAGGTTTTTTTAATTGAGAAACAGGTCTGGTTCTTTATAAACAACACAACATGTAACAGTAACATACTCAATAGGTATTGTGCTGGTGGTAATCTTTTGAAATGTAACTTTTTATACTATCTGTGCAAATAGAAAATGTCTGGTATGGTATAAGAATGTTTAAAATAGATAGGAGTGATTTTTGCTTTATAAAACAGACCAAATTCGTAACAGACACTCAAATAATATTAGTATTTAGAATAGCCGTTTTAAAAAAAAATTCAACAACTTAAAAAAATTGCATATCTTATATACCACTCAGAAATAATGTCACTTTCAGCACAGTAGTTATAGATTGGCTTTTATTTAACCTCAGGATGCACCGTTTAATAAAGTAGCTAGGCACTTAGCTAAATTGCTGATTAAACTAATTGGCTGTGACCAACGCTGTGACATATTAATTGCATGATGATAACCTTACATAGCTATAAATGTAAAAGGTGAAGATGTCATCGTAAAAGATTATATCACTGTTTGGATTTAAGCAATCTTGGAACACAAAGATTAGACTCGATAGATGATATATGATAGACTAAATACCGATGTTGAGTGGTGTATTATAGTAATTGATATTATCTACTTATCTGTGGATTTTATGAAAAATATAGATACGATATACAGATTGGTGTAAAGGTTTCGGTGAATGAGTTGCAACATTCAGTCATGTCGTATTTTAAGTAACCGAATGCTAGTTTTAAAGATGATAAGTTTTATATTACAATTTTATTTGAAAATTGTTTTTATTGCTTCATCGCAAAGACATCATGCTTCACTGCAAATGCATAACTTCTATTTAATTTTCATTCTTTAGTGTTAGACAGAAATTGAAATGAAAACTTGCAAGTTTCAAAAAACTATCCACTAGGCCTTTGATATGAACATTATACAGTCGAAAGTAATAAGTCGAAACAAATATCTGAGATAAATGCCGTTAACCGGTATGTTGTTAAGAAATTAAATACGATACTACATTACTACACATAATAAACTTATCATTTTTTTTGCTATAATGTTATGTATGTTTTATTTTCAGTCAACAAGCAGATCAACGATAAAGAGAGGATTGCAGCTGCAATGGAGAACCCAAATCTCCGGAACCTCGTAGAAAGCTGCATAGCTGATGAAGAATAACTTAACATATACGTAGTTTAGTGGCGAATATATCCTGTAGACAACATGGCGCCGGACGCAGCGTTCTCAAATATTAGCGATAAAAATGAATTCACAAAGTTCACTAAGTTCTTAGCCTATAAGGGGGTGCAAGTCATCGTCGAATCGCGCAAAGGTATCAAGATAGAACCGAATACAAAACCACATTCATCGGACACGGACTGGTTTAATCTACAAATTCCAGATTCTCCTGAAGTGAACCAAGCCACGAAAAATGCGCTTCCTTCAGAAAGAATACTTGAAACAATCAGATCACATCTTAATGTCGAAATATCCGTGCAAACTGAAGATGGCGATGAAATGGTCCTCGAGTTGTGGACGCTAGGCCTCGATGAAACTCAGTTTGACACGTCTTTGAAAGCTATGAACACAGTTTATTTCAGAATGGGGATATTATTGAAGTCCCTCATCACTATTACGAGGATAACCCCCGCGTATCATTTATCAAGGAAACAACGGACAGAATCGTTTACGATTTTCTATAGAGTATACAGTGGAGAGCCGAAGTTAAAAGCATTAGGTGACTCTGTAAAGAAAGTTCAAGCTGGCATGCTTAAAACACCACTTGGCGGGCTTGGCTTCACCGTATCTTACCGAACTAACTTTTCCATATCACCAAATAGATCAGAGAAGAACAAAACTTTGCTATTGAAAAGTGATCACTTTGAACTCAGCCCAAAACACGTAATCTTCGAAACGAAAAAGAAAAAGGAACCAAAATCACCACAACCCGTAGACCTGAATAAGCCGCTCAGATTGGCCGCTTTTGTTGATGAAATACTTGTAGAGCAAGCGATAAGAGAATTTCTAGAGAAAATACCGATACCAAAATGCAGAGTTAGACCGCGGGTCACATTGATGGTTGAAGACAAACCCGAATGTAAGAGCACTCAGGAATTAGACATGAGTGTTATTTCAAAGAGTCCAACATCACTAGAAATGCCGCCTAAAAGATTCCCCGGATTCAGGAGTGAACATGAACCGCCGTTAAAGCTGCTTTGCTTTCCCTTCGCTGATAACCATCCTATACGCGAATTGGCAGAATTTTACAAAGACTTTTTTAACGCACCACATTTAAAACTATCAGATTATAGCACAGCGTTTAAGGAAGAAAAAGTAGAAATGACTACGGAAGATTTTTCTGAAGATCTCGCGAAACATGAAAGTTCTCTTATCGAATTTGATAGATTGGTCGATGACATGTGCAGGTCGGCGGAATGGAGTGGAAACTGAGTTGTTGGAAGACTGATATATATTATGAAATGTTATGGGATATAAATAAAGTTTATGATGGTTTAATAATTTTATCCTTTGGCCCTTGACGTACCTGAAAATTAAATAGTAGCGAAGTTCCAAAATTTTGCGCTTTTTTAAAGAATTTTAAACATTCCTGCTCATGATAACTAGTTCCTTAGGTAATCAAATGTTGAGTTCAAATTCTTGAAAGTGATGTGAAAGTATCATGTTGTAGAGAAATGAAATTGAAAATTGGAGACTGAAACGAAAGTGAGAGAAAAAGAAGGGATAAGATTTGTTTTACTAAGATAATTTGAATTATACTATAATATGTTCTTAGTGATTTTCGAATAAATGAAAGTATCAGTAATTACCTCTGTAAAAAATTGGCCTTTTTTGAAAGATTCAATCATAGGAAAGTGGTTCGATCTATAAAGACCTTTAGAGTGTAGTAGGTACATAGCTCCCATTGTATGTAAATAAACATACCATTCGTTGTTGCAATCGAAAAGAACATATAATATAATATAACACATTTAATTTCAAACTAATTAGTGATATCCATCTTGCCTAACATTTACGTAATTATAATGAGTTTCAAAAAACAAGTAACACCATAACTGTTGAAAGAATTTAGTCATTTCTGTAATAGTTATTACTATAAATTTTTAGTGACTGAGAAAGTATTAATTTTTTTTTAAAGTTACCGTTTTTTTAAGTCATCTATGCTTATGTGAAACGAACAGGCAAAACTTTATATTATTTCTCAAATTTGTAAATTAGATACTAAGTAATTTATTCTGAGTTACTAATGTACTTGCACAAACCCCTATGCACTAAAATAATAATAATCAAAATTAAAGTTTTTCTTCTAATAGGTAGATCACCGGTTCGGAAAATACGTTATATTATGTTCAAAAAAAATCTCGAACTAGGCATTTACAGTGGCCATTTAATTGGCAATATTATTTATAAATTTTCAGATATACTTTTAATGTTTTCACTTGCCCACTTTACACTTGTAAATAATGTAAATACAATATTTTATCCATATCGTTATATTCCCAGGTTTTCTTAATTGTTATTTGTGTGGCTATTATAATTATTATTAAAATATATTTTAAACAAGACCTGTCATCCTGTAATTAATGTTAACTGTAATTTCAATTTTATTATTAAAAATATGTACATAGGCTAGAGTTCATTATACTTATTCTCTGCACTAGAAATCCCTCGATCTCTTTCGTAATAGAAAAAAAAATCTTGATAGATATAGCCCGTACTTAGAAGATGAAGGTAGATTGAGTTAATAATAAAAGTTTAAACAAACTAAAATTACATTTTGGATGTACCGAGATATATTACTCACATTCTATTATTATCAATAATTTGTATTCTATTATACAAAACGTGTATTCCTAGTTTTAGTAATCTTATCTTATAATAAATGATAAATATTGTCGTGTTATAAAATAAACATAGGGTATTTTATTGAATGTAGTACCTATGTAAATTTTACCTATCGCAAGTTATTTTATCACTGGTGTATTTTCAATTAAATTAGTTTTGAAGAAGTGTTGTTTTTTAATGCTTTATCCCTTCAAATCTTGCTGAAAATCATTCCACAGGATAGTAATTTTAGTTCTAGGTTTAAAACTGGGTTAGGTAAAGGCAATCGGTGAAACATCTATTCTCAGACTTGTAGCCAGTATACAGTTTGATTTGCAAAACGGATGTAAATTTTATTTATACGTCTTAAAATAGCCTGAACATATTCAAATTTTAGAAAATTGGCGCCACCATAATTTTATTAATCAAAGGTACCATATTCACTATTAATTATAGGCACATCGTAACATATCGTAATAATCTAGTTTCAAGCAATTTTGTTTATATTATGTTGTTATCAAACGAGCGCACATCCTATGTACACTGGAAAATGTGCAATATATTTTATTACTTAATCCTATTGATTTTAATTTTACATCCTTAATATTAATTTATATTTCTAATGCAGTTAAATTGTTTTGTATTCCTGATTTAATTTTTTACATAAGTTTTACCAACCTATTGTTATCCATGCTCGTACATTGAAAGATTCTGCACAGTATTACAATATTAAATATGGTAATACTGTGGATTCTGTTTACGATTCGGCTATTGTATCTCTAAAACATCTCTTTGGTCAACACTAGTCACTATCGTGAAAATTTTGTATCTGTGTACATATACTTCAACTGTGACAGATTTTTATGATATCTGTGAAACGTCAAACGTCAAAACAATATAGCGTCGGCTCTTGTTATTGTTGTATTCGTGTATGAATAAATATAGTAAAATGCTAACGTGAAATTCTCATTTAACATTCCTAGATGCAACGGCGTTGTGAATAAGAATAGTCTAGTATAATTTAACTTCAGTCTTATAGTTGTTAAAACATAACCTATCAGCATAAGCATTTAGCTCGTAAAAATGTTTTCGATTGCCCGGCAAACCCATCCCGCTACGGGCGTGGAGTATGCTGTGAGCTGCTGCTTTTTCGAAAACGAAGAAACATGCTTGGTTACCGCAGGCGCTAATATTTTGAAGGTCTTCAGACTCGTTCCTGAAGGCAACACTAAAGAGGTCAATGCAGGTATGTCGTGTATAATATAAAATGCTACCTATTTTTTCTATGATCTCTCTAGTTATTTAGATCTTGGCCAGTTTTTTGAACGTTGTATTCGAAAAATTTGAGCATCTAAGAAGAGGAATATTTATAATGGATTTATTTTCAACAAACTAGCATTCATTCATTTAAATAGTACCAAAACATCCTCTATAAGTTTCTTTAAGTCATAATGTATCTGCTTATCTAAATTCAGTTCAATTAGTTCAGAAATTTATTTATTTATTTATTTATTTATTTATACAAAACCATTCCTATCATTACAGTTTACCCAATGCGATAGGGAGGTCAAATTTACAATACAATTTTTCATTAATACAAAAAGAAAAAAAAAAAAAATACATTAATTAAGATTATAATATACAACCGCTACAATTATGTTTGAAATTCTAGTCAAATATTATAATGATTAATACATTATATATAAAGCTGAATAATTCATATTTTTTAATAATGTCAAATTTAAAACATATTAAATTAAAAGTTAAAAACTAAATTTAATTCAAAAACGCAATATTAGTACATAATATAATATAACAGTATCACAACATTGATTTAAGTACACTTAATACAGTTTTAGATAATTTCCAATTGAAAACATAATAATATTCCATTAATAGTCAGAAAATAAAATTCATTTATAAATCCAATATTAAAATAATAAAACAATAAAAATACATCAATTTAAATAAAGCCACTCATTTCTCAACAATTTAAATAAGTTGTAAAATCTAACACTGTATAATATATGTTAGATTTTGGGACTAGGAGTAAGCAATAAAATTTAAAATAATCTTTGTCAATTCACTCAAATTATTTGAAAAAATGTCAGACTTACTGTGCACCTCATTGACAACATGGATGGCCTTTGTCAAAGGGGCTCTAGACAGTAAATTAGTTCTGGCCTGGGGAACAAGTAAAAGCGGCGGGCTTCGACGTTTCCATACATATGCGTCCGGTACACAGAAACTAATGCTTCGTAAAACTTGCGGGTTCTGGTCTTTGCCCCGTAGTATACGTATCAGTATCAGTGCAAGTTGGCACTCCCTTCGCACTTTTAAATCGTAATATCCTACCATTCCGAGAACAAAAAGAGTAGGATACTGCAAAGGATAATATGGGTACACTGCATAAAGTTTCATGTATAAATATCTTAAAAATTTATTTTGAATTCGCTCCAACATAAACGAATATTTTTGTTCATACGGAGCCCATACAACTGAACCATATTCAAGATGGCTTCTTACCAGTGCATTATATAGTGATTTGATAGTTCCGATATCGGTAAATTCCCGTGATTGTCGCAATATAAAACCTAGGTTCCTATAAGCCTTTTTGCAAATGTTTACAATATGATCAGAGAATGTTAAATCAGAGTTGAAGTATATCCCTAGATCTCGTATTTGAGAGACTCGCTCTATGCAACTCGACTCAATATTATATTGGTGAAGTAGCGGTGTTCGAGTGCGAGTGAAACTCATTACATAGCATTTAGTTGTATTAAAATAAAGTTTATTGCTCTTACCCCATTGAACAATTCTATTAATGTCGTTCTGTAAAAGTTTACAATCCATATAGTTTTTCACATTCATGAATAATTTTAAGTCATCCGCAAATAGTAAGCAGGTCCCGTGTTTAATCACTTCCGGTAAATCATTAATCATTAATAAGAATCCAAGAGGTCCTAAATTACTTCCCTGGCTCACGCCTGACCTAGTGTAATATGGTTCAGATAGAAAGCCTTTGTAATCTACATATTGTTGCCGATCTCTCATGTAACTCACAAAGAATTCTAATAGCTTTGGGGTGTATCCTACTTCAGCAAATTTTCTTAAGAGGATGTCATTATCGACTGTGTCGAACGCCTTTCGAAAATCAAAATATGCAACATCCACCTGGCCTCCAGCATCCACCGCCGGGATCAACTGAGTCATGAAACTTAGGAGGTTTGTGGCAGTGCTGCACGCTGGCCGGAACCCATGTTGCTCGTCCGAAAGCATTGGTCTGATTTGCTGCTGTATTCGACTATGGAGGGCTGCCTCAAATACCTTCGCAGGTGTCGACAATACAGCCACGGGCCTATAATCTCTTACACTGGATCCAGTTTTATTTTTGGGAACCGGGATGACACGTGTTATTTTCCAACGGACCGGGAAAGTAGCAGATTTTAAACAAATATTAAATATATAGAGAAGGGGTTCGACTAACACTCTGCTGCAATCCTTGAACAGAAAAGCAGGTATACCATCAGGCCCTGCAGAATGCTTTGGCTTTAAATGTTTTAGCGCATCACTTACATCTTTTTGGCTAAAAGCCTCCACATGCACTCGTGCGCAAGATACTCCACTGGTCGCCGCCGCCGCCTTGGCATCTAATCGTGGTGGTACGCTGCTATACACAGACTCAAAAAATTTCGCAAATTGTGCAGCACATTCCCCATCGTCTAAATGTTTGTTATCCTCTATAATGACTGGTTGATTCGGCGTGCCTCGTTTAGACCGGATATATTGCCATAAAGATTTCGGATCCCTTTTGAACTGTTTTTGAATTTTATCCCTATACAGTTTATGGGCAGTCTCTATTGCTGTTTTTATTCTAGATCTATATGCAGCAAATGCATCATAATCGGTTTTTAGTTTGGATATTTTATATTTTCTATGTAACCTAGCCTTAACTTTAATGTCATGTATAATATTTTTCGTGTACCACTCCGGATATTTATATCTCATATTTGTTTTGAATTGTTTTTTCTTGGGAACACATCTATCAAAAATATCATACACTTTCGCATAAAAAAAATCTAGCGCCTGTTCTACACCTTCCATTTTATATAAAGGATCCCACTCAGTAGACGTTAAAAGTGCGTACATCAATTGAAAATCAGCCTTATAAAAGTTCCATTGTAATCGGTCATTTGTGAACCCGGCGGAGGCGGGCTGGGTGGTGGGGGCGGCAGCAGCGCTCGCTGCAGAGGCGCGCGCGCGCAGCCGCACCGTCAGCGGTGGATGATACGCGTCCGCAGGCACTAAAACTTCATCCGCTGCAACTACCTCAATTCCATCGCTAAAACCCGAGCACAGAACCAAATCCAACTGTCGACCTAAACAATTACATGTTGAATTTTTTTGAGTGAATTGACAATAAGTCATAAAATATTCATAATAATTATTTATATTTATTGAACTAGAATACAGATTAAAGTCACCTAACACAATAACTTTTTCATATTTATAACATAATTCCTCAATTTTCTTAAATAATACCATATACTCATTTTCTGAACTACTTGGAGGAATATATACAACACAACATAAAAATAACATTTTATTACCTAAATGTACAGTTGCACAAACCATCTCGAACACGCAGGAGTCTATCGCGACGCCGGGCGCGCGCACCTCACGTAGATCCAACCGCTGTGTGGCCACGAGAAATACGCCGCCTTGCTTGCGTCCGTCATTGCGGTCGCAACGTAGAATTTGATATCCGGGGGGAATAATTTCTCTATCTTGTATAGACGGACTACACCCAGATTCAGTTATAGCAAAGAGATCTGCATTCAATAATTCAATATTCACTCTAAATTTATCCAATTTCGTACGTAAACCCCGTGTATTTTGATAGAATATTTCAAACTCAGAACTTGGTTTATTCATTCGCTTTTTTATTGGATTTTCGAAACCAAATCCATTCATTAAATTCAACATTTACAGGCCAAATTTCAGCTTTATTCAATTTATCAAACATCTGCTCCGGTACGCTGATAATAAAAGATGCATAATCTCTCTCGATTTTATGTTTGATTTTTTCAATTTTTATAGAAACATCAGGACCACATACCGATTGCACGTAAGAAGTTATGTTTTCAATAGTGGTATTAGAGTGTAAGCGCCACACGTGTAAATGTTTCTTACGTTCAGTGCCCTTTAACGCCACAATTGACTCGTTATTACCTTTAGTCACATAGTTCTTGGTTTGACGTCGCTGAGTATTTTTATACGGCATTGATTTAAAATTAGTATCCGCGCTTTGTTCCATCATGTGCTCATCGATTACATCCGATCCATTCATAGATAAAGCCGATAAAGTCGCAGGTTTAGTGGCCACACACTTATTTGTATTGAAAACATTCGTACTTTTAATTTGACTTGTTATTTTGTGACTTAATTTTGGGCTATTTTGCTGATGGACAGTTTCAGCGAACGAACGAGAGGAAATCAGATTTTCCATTTCGCGCGATAATTCACAATTTTGATTATTTATTTTTGTGATGATTTTATTTTCAAGTACCTTCATAATTGCAATGATATTAGTTAAATCAGTTGTTGTTTGTGTAACTACATCTTGCAAATGCTTTATTCTTGCTTATCCAACAAATTATACAGTTTCTTCCTTCTTTACATCAAATATCATTCCTAGTTCCAAAATGTATGCAAAATTATTAATC
The DNA here is from genome assembly GCA_907164685.1 of Colias eurytheme. NCBI lineage: Eukaryota > Metazoa > Arthropoda > Insecta > Lepidoptera > Pieridae > Colias > Colias eurytheme. Next base: position 28,164 of record CAJQZN010040168.1, read on the forward strand.
AGTATACAAACATATGGTTTTAAATAAACATATTTTTCACTCCAGCCGGTCAACCAGTACCACCTAAGATGAAGTTAGAATGCCTAGCATCATACACGCTATGGGGTAACATAATGTCCATCGCGGCAGTCAAATGCCCAAGTGCTGGTAGAGATTTGTTGCTACTGTCGTTTCGAGAAGCGAAGCTATCTGTAGTGCAGTATGATCCGCAGACAAACAACTTGATTACGTTGAGCATGCATTATTTTGAGGAGGACGATATGAAGGTAGGTTTCTAACTAGATCCTTGTAGTTGATGGAGATTTTAATATGATTATTCATCAGAATCAATAATTAGTATAGAATGTATGTGCAAGAACATCTTTTTTTAAATAATTATTAATTTATGATGTATTTTTAAAACAGTTATTCAATAATTAAAAAAAAAGACCACATTAAATACCATATTAAGACCATATTAGAAAAAGAAAATATTATTCTAATAACATACCAACAATAATACAATTATCAATCTGTAATTTTACATAGAATTTAACAGAGAATATTTGCTGCTAAATCAACAAGGCTATTTGTAAGCAATACAACAAACATATTCATATAATTTATTTCAATCATTAATTTTTCAACCAAATTTCTACAGAACGGCTGGACCACCCACCCTCACATTCCCTGGATTCGAGTGGACCCAGAGTTTCGATGTGCCGTCATGCTCTTATATGGAAAGAAGTTAGCAGTGTTACCGTTTAGAAAAGACATAACATCGGATGAAGGAGACCCTCTGGAGTCTAAACCGTTAGACGATGATAAAAAGAATGTAAGATTGGGTTAAAATATTCTTTTGTTTTTTTGTTGTTGTATTCATGTGGTTCAGAAATTAAAATAAAATTAAACCAACTCTTTGAAATGTTAGTCAATACCAACAAGGCTATAATGACTACAGGTAAAAAGGATTTTTTTTAAAATATATTTTGGGACATAGATGTAAAAAATAACGTTTTTTTAAGCTAATATTAACTGCTTTTACAATCTTACAATGTCATCTATTTTATTAATATGTAATATTAATATATTACTTTGAAAAACGAAATAACATAGAATTTAAACATATAATTATACTTTTGAATACATGCATACCTATATAAATAAGTATAACATTAACCCAAAATATAAATAATTTCTTAATTTTTCATATTGCAGTTAGCACAACCTGTAATGCGAGCCCCCACATTAGCATCATATGTAATAGTTTTAAAAGATCTAGACGAAAAGATAGATAACATCCTAGATATACAGTTCCTGTATGGATATTATGAACCAACATTATTGTTATTGTATGAACCAGTAAGGACTTTTCCTGGGTAAGTTTTAATATTTTAAATATGATCACTTTTTGCTTGTGTAATTATTTCATAAATAAAATTAAGTATAATTTGATGAGTGGCAAATACAAATTGGTATTAGTATAAACATTATAAACAATTAAATGTTCTTTGTGTGTATTGTAATATTACAAGCAAACTGAGAAATATATAGGAATCTATTTAACCCTTTATAAAATCTGTGTATTTATGGTATTTTTTCCCCTTTACAATATTTCTGAAGTGAAAACTTCCCTAGCTGTGTTGAGCAATTTTTGGTATCCACAAATCTTATGGTTCCGCATCACTGACATAATGTTAATGTTGCGAATATCAAATTTAAATATGTACTAAAATTCAAAGAAAGTATTCATTTATCAGTAAGCCCTATGAAAGCTTCCTTTTTTAATCACTACATAGTATAAAACAAAGTCGCTTTCTCTGTCCCTATGTCCCTATGTATGCTTAAATCTTTAAAACTATGCAACGGATTTTGATGCGGTTTTTTTTTAATAGATAGAGTGATTCAAGAGGAAGGTTTTAGTATATAGTTTATTATGTTTTAGACAAAGCGGGTGAAGCCGCGGGCGGTAAGCTGGTAATATAATAAATTATGTTATATTTTAGCCGTGTAGCAGTACGCAGCGACACGTGCGCAATGGCGGGCGTGTCTCTCAATATGAGCGCACGAGTGCATCCAGTGATTTGGTCCACCGCTGGTTTACCGTTCGATTGCTTGCAAGCTGTCCCTGTGCAGAAGCCGCTTGGTGAGTGTGTGTGTGAGTGAGTGGGTGTGTGAGTGAATTTAAGTCAAAAAGCGGTATGATATCTAGCAGTTAAATGAAACATCTTGGAAAATTTTTGAAAGTGTATTAACTACTTGCATGAATTCATATTGTTTCTGTAACTGAATTTACAAATGTCTTACAAATATCTGTATGAAGTTGACCCCTTTCAAATACTATTTTTATTTATTTTAATGCTATAATTTATTACTTTAGGTGGCTGCCTGATATTGGCAGCAAATTCTCTCATATATCTAAATCAGTCGGTACCACCATATGGAGTATCTTTGAACAGTATAGCAACGCACACTACGAACTTTCCTTTACGTAAGTATGATGTATAATAATACAATTATGATATCATAATTATAACTGAAACTTGGTTGTGTGAGGGA
>CAJQZN010040169.1:4647-45486 GCA_907164685.1 Colias eurytheme
AAATGACACCCATCACGAAAAAAGTCAAATTTTCGTCGGCGCCATCTAAGATTTTAGTTTTGACCTCATATTTGTTAAGAGCTACTCCAAAACCTTGAAAATGACACCCATGACGAAAATATGTAAAATTTTCGTCGGCGCCATCTTGGATTTTAGTTTTGACCTCATATTGGTTAATAGCTACCCCAAAAACTACCCACACTTGCAAATGTGTTTGCTACGTAGGAAAAGTTCAGATTTAAGAGTATCCTAGGTAATGTGTTATGTGACGAATACCTATAATTTATTTCATTCCGACTATTTTTCGGAATAACATACATTTACTAAGAATTGTATACAATGCCGGATTTAATATAGTGCCGGTAACATCATATGTATGATAATAATTCTACATTTCTTAAAAAGCTTTGATATTGTATACAATTCATAGATTATTATTCAATGAAATAATGATGTAAAATAGTCACACTTTTTTAAGTTGTTTGAATATACTAACATACTTATTAGGATCGTACCTACTAATAAAAGCAACAAAATGAATTTTTAAAGTTCCTAGTAATCTTCTGGAATCAATTTCAATAAAAATACATAATATCAAAAATTAAAAATAATATCAAGTATGAAGATGGTCTATAAAATGGAATGCGCTATGTTTACGTGAGCGTGATATTGCCGCGAACAAAGTTACGTCGTTAGATACCTAAATTTGAGTAACGCAGATTTGTGACAGCGTCCTTAACTTATTCAGTACTCAGATAGTTCGTGTACATTCCATTTTCGTTATGTACTTGTTTGGAATTTTTGGAATTTTTGGAAATTCATAGTGTTAAGATGATTTGTAGAATATCCTGGCTTAATTTGATTTCCGTCAGTCAGTCTTTTTCTGAAGTCACTAGAAGTGGCGGAATTGTTTTGTCAAGATTACCTTTAAATAACATGAATTAAAAAAAAATCATTGAATGTTCACATGAATAGTTAATTTTTAATTCCAACAATAACACGTAATAGATTCAGAAAAGAAATACAATTTTTAGAAATACAAGGCTTTCATGTCTCATTTGACTAATAAATGCTCTACTAATCTGTAATCTCAGTAGTTACTAGGGCATCAGTAAAAGTATACTTACCTTAAACATCAATATTTAAACGCAATTCCTCACGAATGCTTATAAATTATGCATAAGAGAATGTCATGCAAACCTTTTAATAATGTCACGAACTAAAGGCAAACAAATTAGATTTTTTTGTGCAAATTGCCCCTATTATAAACCTGCCCTACATTGCACGTTAAATATATATAAACGGGGAAACACAAAGGCTTAATATGTTTGCCAAAATACTCATTTTAATGCTGCAGTATTTCACAGCGGAGCGTGGAAGGAGTTTTAATATTCTAAAATTGTTTTTAAGCGAGTACACGATGCAATAAGTGCGATATTAACTTTTTATGGAATATATTTAATACTATGTTAATTACTCGCAAGCACTTATCCTAGTTGCGAGTAATAAGGCTAGTAGAGGTAGCTTAAACGTGAGTTTATTTTTAATCTGCTATCATATCTATTTGAAATCTAATTTTAATCAAGAGATAGACTAACTACTTATGTTTCAGACTAATTCTCATTTTACCTCTGTTGTTACCTGTGCTAAAAATGCTTAAGTTTCAGTAATTAGAATAGAAGAATATATACTTACATATATTTGATGTATTGGCAAAGCTTTAGAGTCATTAGCCGTACAGAAAATATCAATATAGAACATTGACACGCGTAGGCGAAACAACATCTTTAACAAGGCTCGTTTATTGTCTCAAAGTTACCAAAGTAATGAGTCATACGATGCAAATATAGAATTCGTTTCGAAGGCATCAAAAGGTAAAAGCAAGTACGTACTAGTACGTAAGTAAATAAGTCCTGTAGAATGTAGATTAAAGACCGGAGTGTTGATGAAAAACGACTGCAAGGACTGAGAGTCTTAAAAACGTAGCATTGCAAATCGGGGTTAAATAACTTTGTATATCAATGGACTTCAAGTTTAATCGGTATGAATTTTTTTTCTCCTGGTCTTTAACAGCCATGATTTTAAACATGAACAGCTATACCTTTGTTTATAGATAGTATATATGACCAATCTTTTAGTATGTGGTATGTACCTTTTCTTCCGAACACAAGGGTTTCAATTTGATTATTTTTCACGCCCCTATTGTGCCATCTCATCACCCTAGATTCACACCTTCCCTTCTAGTGATAATAAGATCCGCAAAAATAACTATCATATTCACATAACTTTCGCGTCAACAATACTGCTATGATTCATCCAGTTTATTCTGATATAAAATAAGTTATAAAATTTATAATGAGGAATAAAATGAATCCGCAACCGGAATGAGGGCACAATACCTCGCTGCCACAATGCGGGGCAGATGAATTGGCTAACGTTTAAAACTATTAACCAAGTTGGATTTTAACAGCTTAATAAAAATACTCCATTATACTAATAAAGTTGGATTTTATAATTTTCGTGGCTAAATAAGGCAAAATAAGGTTTATTTTAAAATACCTCACGGAGCTATTGTTCCCTAATCGATCTATTAATTAAATATTCTATGAACACTGTAAGTAAATATTTGATCGAAAAAAAAACACTGTCAATTTAATGTCGTAGATTATAAACAACGAAATAACGAAAAAGTTCGTTTTGTATTTGAGGAAAGTTTTAAAATATGCTGCGGTTAAAATACCTCAGAAGGTCTCCTTGGTCATTTTCTGAAGTCAGAGTTGAACTGCCATTTTGGTAGATAATTAATTAATTAGTCAGTAGAAGAAAGTTGTGAACTTCTCGCTATGTGTCCTTTCGGGTTTTCTGTAATAATAATTCGTAGTTGAAAGGCATTATTGAAATAATCTAAGCTTGACCATATTATGGTTGACTATAGATACTAGAAATTTGAGAGCGTGTGCAAGTATCCGCATGGTTTAGTTTAATCATTTAAAGTTTCCTGGAAAGTAGGTACTAAGTTGCAATATGTGTTCATATTCATAACTTCATAAAACTATTTCATTGTTGCCAGTACAATTTTCACAACTGATGTTTTACATGAGAGCATGTAATCTTCCAATGTTACATATTATTTCTCCTAACTGTCGTCATTATAATTTTTTTCTTTGCAAATACGTATAAGAAGCAACTTAGCTTGTTTAGATTCCGTTGTTTTTGAAGTATTTTCTTACTTATTTAGACGCCTACGTTGCCATTCAATATTTCAATGTAAAGAACCGATGTGTATGTACGTTTACGATTTACGATACGGTTATTAATTTATTGTGCATCAATTAAATGCTTTTTATATGCGGTACAGTCTTATGCACAATTGCTAGGTACATTTAAACTATTATTAAGTTGTGTTGTCAAATTTCATTTGATAACAATTTTCAACAAGCCTTCCAAAAAACTAGGAGGTTCTTTATTCGACTGTATATTTCTTTTTGAGTTTTTTATGTCAGAACTTTCGAATTATTGAATAGATTATACACACCAATAAAAACGTATTCTATCTGTAGTTTTTATACTTAACAAAAAATGTGAAATCGTCTATATTTTTATTGGAATATGAGACCAAAGATAAGATTTGGAAGCATCATAAAATGAAGATATCTACCTAATCAATGCGGAGGAAGTTATCACGTCATATCAGATAAACTGACGTCATTGCAAGCCATATAAATGTGTGTTTGTAATACGGGCAAAATTAGCAATGTGTTAATAATCTGTTATTATCATGAAGCTAACAAAGAAGATATCGTACTTTTTCGACTGCATGACGGAATTGGGCCATGATGGCCAATTTCAACTGAATACTATGCAATGAAGGGATAGTGCATAACAGTACATAGAGTGCAATATTGCGTTACCCTCTGTTGATAGTGTTCTTTATATTACTTCCTAAGGTTATTTGAATTTAAGGTTTTCGACTTTAACTACTGTTTTCTATTAGCCAGCCAATATTTGAATTGCGAATGCAGTTGTAGTAAATACTAAAAATATCGTATAACGCGAATTATGCGTTATCATATTATTTAGTCAAAATATACTCAAAATTTTATAATTTATTATGAGAGCGAAGTCCTGCTTATAACTAGGATTTACAGGACAATTCACATCCCAAGTACATCCTTGACATACAAAATCAATGGGAACTAAATCAATTGCAGTGGAAATGAAGTTATATATCATAGAGCACAATATTCGAGTTCTGTACTGAAAGTACATGCTTCTCGTACTGCCAACACATTAATTGCAGTTCCACTTGAAGGAAATTCGGTATGGACATTAAGTGCCCCTGCAGCGTTTAATTAAAAAGCTTAGGATTTTTTGGATGTGTTTCGTTTGGGCTGTTTTGTGGAGTGCTGATGCTGAGAATCGTACCAATGTTATAAACCAATGTATGTATATAATTTTAGACAAGAAGTGCGATGAATTGTAATAATAATTTGTAATTATAACTGAAAGTAACGCAATTTAATATCATCAAGGCATCATTACACATGAATATAACGTTACACACATGAATACATCTTGTGTCTGTATTCGCGGTAAATAAATTAACTGTCAATCTGTGGATATACAGTTTTGCCAATGTGTTTTAACCCTTTTAGGTTCCAATACAGTAATTGAATACGCATGACTTCAAAACCATGCGATAAGGAAACGTTCAGTTAAATTTTATAAAAAGAGACATTGTATTAACATTCAATGTTAGCATAATGCTATACAGTAAAGATGATTCATCAGTAAACTGCAGTGTCTGTATGTGCCTTTGTTTAAAGTTTACATTGTTGGCATCAGAAATCGCTTAGCTTACTCTAAACAATGTGTCGGTTTACTAATTACTGGGATGGAGAATTTTGAGATAGTTATGACTTATGAGTTGATAACGTGGTTATGTACGCTATGTATCTTCAAGATATTATAAGTGTAAATGTTACAAGGTTTTGAAATAATAATAAATTAATGATTATACAGTTCTTGATTTTTTTTCGCAAGAAGAATCATTATGCTTAATTTTTTCTCACTGCAACTGAGAAGGCTTATTGAATATCACATATTATCGTGAAACCAAATATTAAAGTATATATTTATTCGTTTCCAATTGCTGATAGCGTTTTATCTCAGATAAGATCAAGGTTAATACCAATACGAAATTAATTGGATAAATAATATTTATAACATCTAATTTCTATATACTTTATATCCTACTAGCGGTCCGCCCCGGCTGTGCCCGTGGTACATATTTCGCAATAAAAGGTAGCCTATGTTCTTTCTCAGGGTCTAAAGATTATCTGTGCCAAATTTCATCAAAATTGGTCCAGTAGTTTATGCGTGAAAACCATACATACATACATATAAACCTTTCCTCTTTATAATATTATATTAGTATAGATTACAATATAATCGTTACGTAATTTTGTAAACAATTCTCTTATCGCGCACGTGTATGAGATAATCTATCAACTTCCAAATTAGTTTGATGTTGATCTTTTACTACATATTATAATTAGATTCAGTAAGTATAACGTACTAGCTCCGCTCCTGTTGGTCTTAGCGAGATGATATTATATAGCTTGCTTATGGTCTTCCTCGATAAATGGGCTATCTAACACTTAGGGCCGATTTTTCAATGCTTGGATAAAACTTATCCGTCCAATAAAGTATTACACGATAATATTAAAATGTCACGTAAACTGTTAAAAACGGGCAATTAGGATACGTCTTTAAAATGGTAGTTTTATACATTATTCGACGAATAAATTTTAACCAAGCATTGAAAAATCGGCCCTTAAAGAATTTTTCAAATCGGACCAGTAGTTCCTGAGATTAGTGCTTCAAACAAACAAACAGTTATTAGTATACCTAGATAATAGATATATAGCATAGCTGTTTTACTAATAGTGTGCTAATAGGGTTAAATATAGAGCGGTGCATTTAAATATCATTTAATAAAGAGTTATCGAATTACATCCAGCCTTGCATGGGTTTTAGATAAAACTCGTAATGATATGCATTATTAATAAAACATAATATTTAATGGATATCTCAATGGTACATTTAATGTTGACTTGAATTCTGGAATTTATGTTCTTGGGATAGTGCAAAAGCTCTCAAATAATTGCATTATAGAAATACTGAATAATAAAAATGAAATAATTTATCTTCAGAATTTTTTATTCATATTTTTATTACAATAATCGATGATATTGCATTCTCGTAAACGTGACTAAGAGAATTTCTCAGCAATGTCGGCTAGCATATTTGAAATGATCCTAGTCGTATACCAGGCTTAGTACCTATAGTAGATACAAGTATGCTTTGAGCCACGTTCAAACTACAAATATTTAGGTCGGTATGATCTTCTGTTAGGGAACTTGAGATTCTTGAATATGAATTCAATATAATGCGTAAATATAGCATAATTTTATTGCTATTTAATAGTATACGTATATATAGCAGTACAAGTAACTTATTGCTAAACTTTTAACGACTTTTACCATATGGTAGGCAAAGTTCGAGATTGTGGACACGTCGTCCATAATCTTAGCAAATAGTTGGGATGTGTCGTCAAATACAAAGGAATTTGGTGATTCTTGTATAAGGCGTAAGGAATTTTACCCTATTCATGGCAAAATAACTCATGATGTTAAAAATTTTGCAGTTAACTATTTTAGAAAGTTGTGATAACTTCTCAATGATGCCCGTTTAACAATAATATCCAGTTTAAAGACATTAAAACGATAGCGAATATTATTTTATTTTAGCTGTGATATAGCTTTTATATTCTACTCGTAATGCAAAGAATAACAACCTCGTTTAAAACTCGTGCGAATAAATTTTACACATCTTACGCCTCACACCTATGTGCATTTTATATCGTTCTCACAATGTTGCTAAAGTACAGCCCGTGTGCTACAAATGACGTTTTAAGTTGAAGAGTCAGTGAGGATCATGCAGTGGAAAAGGCGCTCCTTTAAGAGTGAAAAGAGCTTGAACCATTATGCGCGTCTATTGTTCTTGTCTCTATAGAAACGGTAGCGAGAGGGCTAGTTCCTTAATGGGTCACGATTTTTACGCGCTTAGTCGGGCTTTGCAAATTACTTGAGATGGAATTGATTTAGTGGCTGTGATGTGAATTCGAGGGTAGTTGGGAATTTCCATTGTATACATTTTTACTAGTTCTGATTGTTTTGGATAAAGATAATAAATAAATGTCGAATGTTCTGATTGTTTTGGATAAAGATAATAAATAATTTGGAAAATCCAAAAGTGCACGCCTCATAATTTTTTTTTAATAAATATTTTTAATTATTATTTTTGTTTATTTAATAACAATTAAACCACATCGAATCAGACCCTGAAAAATGAAAGGGTTCTATTCCTGAGCATACTCAAGCGTAAGAGAAAAAAAAGACTCGATTAGTAAAGTATTTCGGTCGCTATCGTGTTAACAAGAAAAAGGATCCGCACATACAGACACACGGACGTCCAAGACAGAACTTTTTTAAACTGTTTTTTAACTAGTTTAAATAACAAAAATGACATCAAAAATATCATGAACGTTAAAAATAATGTTTTTTCTTAATATGTGTGTGTATGCATTATCTTACAAGTGCAATGTATGATACATAAAGACATTTTAAGTTTGAAAAATCAGATGTTTTGCGCGAAGCGACAGTAGTACCCACCTCAACGCTTCGCTTATGAGGCGTGCAATAAATGTTGAAATGTGTTAACAATATGGGAAACAACATTCTATCGTAATTCGGATAAATCGTTTGGTTTTCTACTTTATTTGTGGTCCGATTTGAAAAATTCTTTGGTGTCTTTTTTTGGTGTTAGATAGCCCATTTATCGAGGAAGGCTATATATCATCTCGCTAAGACCAACAGGAGCGGAGCACTGCGGGTAAAACCGCGGGGCACAGCTAGTTGAATATATTTAAATAAACGATGTCATAATAATTATAATAGTAATGTAAAATTTATGTAATTTCCTAACAAGCTTATCTAAAATAAAGGTTTTAAGCCAGTCAATTACGAAGTAGCTGCTGTGTACAGAACCCAGATAAACGGCGACGATAATTATCAAGATAATGATGTCTTCCGTTTATTACAACTTCCCTTTGTTACAGTTTCGGATGATAAATTGTCTCTTACTTCGCAAAGAACTAAGTGGCACTGATTTCGATTATTGTTGTTTTGTTTAATAATAAATTTATGTAATTATATGAAGTACTAATACATTCGTATTCAGTAACATTAATATGTACGTCCAATTAGGTTATTTCAATCTGCACTAAATGTCCACTTTGAACAATCCCAATATTGTTCAGAGTTACTGCGAATATGGTGCTAAATTAAACGTGTTGTCATGGCGTTCCAGGCGCATTGTTTATAGTGCGATTGGGTGCAGTGATCACACGACAAATAAATATTGTTTAACTAAAAAAAGAGCGTGTGTGTCGAGCACACGTGTCAGAAGTGAAACTTCTTTGGTGAGATTTAAAGATACCAAAATCGTCGCCTACTCCATGACGTGCCGGTATTGCCATGACGCGACCTTGATATTTTACTCTCAGCGCGCCTAAAGAAGTTTCACTTCAAAAAAATCTGTAAAATAGGTAAGAAACAAAAATAAGGGCAGGTATCGAAAATTGTTCTTGAACGAAAGTTTTGTAAACCCTAGTTTAATAGGTAAGTACTAAGTACTAAGTATGTAATTAATTAGAAACCTATACTTTCCGGATTGAGATACTTTATCTACTACTTAATTATTCATCTGGCTGAGCTTATAGCACTTTAGAAGCAAATGGGGTACATTAGGAATGGAAATGCCTAAGCGTCAATCAGTTAGAGAATTTTAAATGTGATTTCATCAGGTTAGTGCTGGCGGCCTAGATACAAAAATTTATTTCTATTTCCGTCAATAAATTCTCTATTTTCAGGAATATTTCGTAGAGAATATAATCGCTATTTGCACAAAAATGCTGAATTTTTACTATGTATCTTAATTAAACTTTGTATTGTTACACGATTGAAACAAGAACCAAGTTATTCCGTCAGAAATATAATTGGTAATGAATGTTTCCTATAAAAATAAAAATCTCTAATAAAATGGCTTCATTCAATTAAGACACTCTCAGCCTTTCTCGGCGGAAGATTGAAAGAGCCTGTATTGCATTACTTTGTACTTGCTATAGGTATATATTCAACTAGCTGTGCCCCGCGTTTTCACTTGCATTGCTCCGCTGCTTTTGGTATTAGCGTGATTATACCTATATAGCCTATGGCCTTCCTTGATAAATGGGCTATCTAACAGTGAAAGTATTTTACAAATCGGACCCGTGGTTACTGAGTTTAGCGCGTTCAAACAAATAAACTCTTCAGCTTTATAATATTGGTATAGATTCAATTAATATGTAATATTGCCATATTGAACTTTGAATTCTTTATCGTTCATTGATCTTTTGTCGAATGGGATGACACATGCGTATCATTTATATTCCACTGATTCTTTATTGGTGTCTGCTTGAATGAATATATTGGAAGTACATATTATTATGCGGGTCCCCTTTGGCCTTTAGTTAGTTTTATATTTTGTTTTATGTGTCTCTTAGTATTAGGTCCTAAATGTTAGGTATGATAAATTGTTATGAGATATAAGAGATTGTTTTTGCCTGTTTTCTTCGTCAATAATATATGTGTAAGATTTCCTCTTATCAACGAAAAGACAATAAGTACGTGAGATGTATTAAATGTTTGTTATTATACTTTGTAAAATAAACACGTAGTGATAGACAGCAACCTACCTCTATTCTCGTTTTAATTTCTTATGCTAAGAATACGTAACTTAAAAAATGAAAAATCACAATTGAGTCTCGATTCTTCAAATTATTTTGCGAGAAGATAGAGCGCTAGAAATGTGTATGCAAGTTTTATAATTGAACTATCATCATCATCATCATCAGTCCATATACGTTCCCACTGCTGGGACACGGGCCTCCTATGAGGGTACAGGCCATAATTAATACACCACGCTGGCCAAGTGCCGGATGAATTGAACTAATTTCTTTATTTATTTTAAAGCTAATGAAAAATTTATGTAAATAATATTTAGATGGTTTTATTCATACCATTTGCACCCGCAGCCTCAACCTCCAATATAAATAATACCGCATCTCGTCCCTAAACTTCTTTTATGCCCGACTGTAGTAATTTATTGGCGATAAATGTAAAAGCTTTACGAACGAGCCCGCGATAACGCCCATTGTTACTTTGATTGCTCGAGTATTGAAACCTTAGTGCGTGAAATAACTGTTGGGAAATATTCGTTTTCTTTGGTTTTTAGCTGGATGTTTGTTTCGTAAGTGCAGTATACTCGTAGATGAATATTTTGGTGAAAGTTATGAATTATCACTCTACTGATGAGCCCAGAGTAGACTGTAGAACTGACTTTGTCCATTAAAAAAAAAAACGAAAAATATCAATTTTAATTATGCCTATGATAAAGAAATCATATTCATCTTTTTCTTAAGGTTTTGGTGGGATTTCGCAGTATGTGATAAGAATTCACTGATTTTCAAGAACTATTCAAAGTTTTGGGATTTCAAGTTTGTTGATAATGTCTGTCACGGTCTTTAACCAAGTCTTTAGGCTTAGGAATTTGTCACAAAAGTTAAATTGTAATGTGAAATAACATTTTGAAGTAGATTGTGGATTGAGTCATTAGTACAGAAATAAATTAGTTTCTGTGTTTGCCTAATGTGTTGTAGGCAGAATTTTTTTTATCTAATTTTGTATACGATTACAAACGTTAACACATTTTATTATAATTGGAACTATTTTTCGTTAATTGGAAAAAAAGTGTACATACTTTTTGCAACATTGTAAAGGAAATGTATGTTTTGTGAATGATTACTAAATAAAATAATATGTACCACGTTATCTACTAGTTGTAAAGTATAATGTAATTAATGTATGTTTTCGAAAGAAAATTTATTCGCTTCATACATTTTAAAATTTTGATCTAATATTCAGGATTGGAATGTACGGAAAAGCAACGGGTGTTACAATTCCCGTTAAATCTTAAAGGATTATTAGGGTGTTTTGTTTGCGTATTTTAGTCTGTGTGTCACTATTTTATGGAATAATAAAATTAGATGTGTTTTTCTAATTGTAGACCGTGTTGATTTACAATCGTCGTAATGGCAGTAAACATCGACGATCATTTGAGAGAGTGAACAGGGCCCATTCAATTTCTGGGCCGATATCGTGAAATGTTTGCTTTAATAACTTTTTTTTTCCTTTTCTCATATGATCTATTTTATATTTCTTACATGTATAATAGCAATTGCAATTGTTCCAGGTTGGGACGCCAGCGAGGGCGAAAAGGCGCCCTTCCTGCGCAATGAACCGGTCAAGTTGACACCCGCGTGGGAGGGCTCCAACCTGCCCAATGACACGCTCAATTTGAAAGGTAATTTCCTTAGATAAGCTTGCTGTTACTGTATTATTGTTTTATGCCGCGGACATGTCCTCGAGAATTAGCAAGTATTTCTATAAAGCTCAATCTCAAACATTCAACTACCTTCTGAATTCTTCTTCTACTTAAATATGTAAATTAATAATAACCACTGGGCTGGGAAACAGTTTATACAGAGAAGACAGTTTTACAGTAACTTATGTGTAATTCTGGTAAAAAAGCTACATCACCACAAAGTATCATAAAAATTCGTTACGTGGTTTTCGCGTGAAGGAGTAACACACGTACACCCACAGACATATATTAAGTTACACCCACATACATTGATACATGTCTGTGCGTACACCTAAGATAAATTCTTCAAATTTTTTTCGTTTACAATAAAAGTAGGATTAATTATAAGGTACGAGAAAAGAATTTGAGTTGATATTTTATAGTAAAAGAATATGGCAATATAATTGCAGTAGCCATAATATAGGTCAGTGGTTAGCCAGTTAATGAAGTTTAATTCTGTTAAATTGTACCGTATGGACTAAGTGGGTTAAATTAAAGATTAGGTCTATTAACGAGTTTCTTGTAAATGCTCCTAGAAGCGACATTTTGAATCGGTAAAAAAATCGTAAGTATAACTTTTTATTTAGTTAACACATCATAACTTAAAAAATGGAAAATTTTCTGAGTAAATGTTTTTTTTTCTGAGATCACTGCTTAGGAATAAGGCCGCGAATTGTGCTACATCTTTCTTGTTATTGTTGTGTTTTTTATTGATATTACCATAAAGTGTACTAAATAGATAAAATAACTTCTAAACTACAAAAAATCGCATGAAATAGGGGCGATTCGAGTAGTAACACACACTTTATGCTTTCAAAATAATGCTCAGTTTAAACGTCTTCAATCGGTCATCAATGAAAATAGTTTCTATGTTTTTAATTTAAGCACGCTCTGAGATTATATTGAGGAAATCAAGGATGTTTTAATTTTCTGTTATTTTGTAATTGTTTTTATGATGATAGGTAATTTTTTTTAATACTTAAGTAAATAATTCTTATAAATGTACGGTTTCTCGATAGTGTACGCTTTAGCAATATGACATATCGTCTAAGAATATCGTTACATACTTAAATAATTTTTAAGTTTAAAAATAAAAGGTTTTTTTTTTAAATGACGCCTATAAAATTAACAATAAATCTCCAAAAAGCTCACCGTATTCAATACAATAACGACAGTATACTGCATATGAATGCGGGTTCAGTCGATATCTCCCACGCGTACCTTATTTAGAACACTAACCGTTGGCCCGACTCTTCAGATGATTTATATTTTATACTTAGGTTATTAATATTTTAGTAATAAAGACATTACCAAATATGGCCAATTGATACTTTCTATGTAGGTAAACCGGTTTAGATGTGCAACCAATTAGTCATGATCCATGTTTAAAAATAGGGGGCGTTTGTTTTCTTTTTTATGCGTTTATTAATTATTTTTTTACTCCGAGATTGTTGTAATAAAACTGTACACATTTGGACAATTGGCGGTCTTATCGCTATGTAGCGATTTCTTCCAGACAACCAAATGTATGGAGGGAAATTAAATTAAAGGATTATTTTTTATTATTTTGCCAGCATAGTAGTGAAGACAATTTTAGTGGAAATTTTAGAAATAGGTAGGCAACGTTAATGCAGTTCAATTTTTGGAAACATTTACTTGGTTAAGCTCGGAAAATTATTCAGATAACGCGTTTTAAAATATGGTATGGTTGTAAATTTGTAATAGTCAATAGAAATAGATTTTATCAGAAAATATATCTCATGCGCTACTACTTGGCTACAAATCTACAATTGTTAATACGCTATACATAATGCGTAATGATCGATAATTTTGTATGCTCATTGTTAAAAATCATAATGTAATCTTGAATTATACATACCATCAGTTTTGTGCAAGTTAGCGGCTTGTTTCAACGTTTTGAACAATGGGTAACTATTTTTATTTAGCATTTTAAATAACAGAATTTAGGTTATCTATTCAAAATTGTCTTGGTCTATTTTAAGAAGCTTTTAAAAGCGTGGTAAAATGGTACATTTATCTCTAGAATGTTTAATTAGACGTTTGTATTGATTGTTGTATTTATTTTGGTGCACTTAAATGTGTATATTACTGGATACATAAAACTACGCCTTTTAGAGTTACTATCGATATGATGGGAAATTACTATGGGTACACATATGTCGATATGCAATTACTTTGCTAGGCTTCCATCAGAATGGAGTTACTACGAGGGTCTTTAGCTATTCTTTCTTTACTCGCAACATAAACATTAATCGCAACATTATTAGTTTAACGTAATATCACAGAATACATAATAGTAGCTAAACGCTACAGAACGGACACTCTCCGCCTCCCGCCAAAATTAAACTTACCTCACCCCCGCGCGATCAGACATAAAATGGGCCATATTTTTCTGCAAGGATGATACGCAACGAAGATTGACAACATTAATCAAATTGACTTAAAGTAATTTTATTATTTTGGATTTGTGATTATCGTTTTTCGTAGAAAATGGTTAGATATTGTGCTGTTTACGGATGTATTTCATCAGAAAAACGCGAATTTTTTTTTACGCTAGTCACAAATGTGCCAACCATAAAGCGTTAACACACACATTTGCAGTCTCTACAGTGTGACTGTCAAAACGATCATTTTGTATGGAGTGTCCGGGGTGTGGTAATATGTTCAGAAATTGTCTTAATGTTTTTAATTCTACAGCTTACAAGTCGATCTGAGATAAATATAAAATCGTTATTTAAGCTGATACTCTATTCTTTTCTAAATTACGGCATCGATTTTATCGTAAAATAACTTAATAAGTTGGATTCCTCGGTGAGATTGATTGGATTCATTTGAAGCAATCGAAACCCACTTCCAACGCAGTGACTTTAGTTGAATAACTTTCGTCACTATACTCCAGTGGGTAGAGAAACGCTTTATTAAAACACACGCAGGTTTTCTTGATAAGCCTGTGTGCACCTAAATATTGCGACACTTTTCGTAACATTCATATAATAATTAAAATTGTGTTTGTTTGTCACGTTTTACGGTTAAATCTGGGCACCTATTTTAATGAATTTCAGAATGAAATAAACCAGAGTAGGTACTTACTTATTATCCTCTAAAGACCTTAAAAGAGCGATGAAAGATTTCCTGTAGTTTTGAATGCGGGTAAACCCGCGGGGCACTGCTAGCTCAAATTCTATGTACATACTTGGATAACGTTGAATAAATTGAAAACATGCCGTGTGCGTATGTATTTTCTAAACTTTTGATACTTATGTTTAATTAAATACTATGTTACTTTAGGAATTACTAGCTGTGCCCCGCGGTTTTACCTGCATTGCTCCTCTCCTGTTGGTCTTAGCGTGATGATATATAGCGCATAGCCTTCCTCGATAAATAGACTATCTAACACCGAAAGAATTTCTCAAATGGGACCATTAGTTCCTGAGATTAGCGCATTCAAACAAACAAACTCTTCAGCTTTATAATATTAGTATAGATGTAAAGTACACTATAAAATTATATTATTGTAGGTACTCACAATCTGCGACGTAGCTCACGCATCTGAATAGAATGTTGATTGTTAAAATAGCGTCTCTAGTCCAATTACGATGTTGTGTCGCATCGTGTTATTTTGCTAGGTTTCTTCCGTGACGTTGCTTGATTTAAAGTCAACAGGGAGAAATATTGAAAACTAATAAATTATATATTGAAGTCAACATTCGTCGATACTTATTGAGTTACTTTCTTTAAACCAAATAGGTATGTGTTTTTCGTAACTAATACATGTTTATCCAAAATTATATATCAAAACTCTGGGATATAATCAGTATAGACAACGAAAAAATTACGTTTGATTTTATTTCCATAATGAAAAGTTTTAAATAAAGTCTCAACTAAAGCGGTATCAAATCGGTACTGCACAGATTTTCATATTAAGTCTAATCGATATCCTGCACTTTAATTTGCATCCAGTTGAATATTTATAACGTCCTCTATGATTTGACTTTGAGACGTGCTAATGATACACCCTTTGATCATTAATTATCCTTATAAAATTTTAAAATTTAAATGTAGATGGAAATTGTGCAATTACGGTATTTTCCAGAGCTAAAATTATAAAATAAATATAAATATTGAATTTAAAATGACGAATAAGTAATACGGAACGTAGGTACGTTTTGTTTGTGTAATTTTATTTGAATTAAGTATAAGATAAAGAGTTTCAAGATACAAATAGGGTTTTCTTTATTATTTCGACATTTAACGTAAACTTTAGAATAATTTCTTCAAACTCTTATCAAGCTAAACGGTCATTGAACTGAAAATATAAGAAAAAATACTCTGCAAATGAAACATCTTGTCAGATACATACTTATGTATTGCCTTTTTACAAAATTTCCTTTTTGCTCTTGTTATGTATGCGAATTCACGATACGCAGCGCTCTCAAAGTAGCTTACAGTTTTATAAATAGACGTACCTAAGGTATATCATCAATCTGTGTTTATGCAAATTGTTCTTGTAGGTATGTATCGTCTTATTCCTTTGCGATTTTATAATAGGGCTTAGAATAATACAATGGAACAATAACAGTCTTTAGCTAAGAGGCTTTAGATTTAGGAGGATATGAAAGAAAGAAGTTTACCTTTTTATATAGATTAGTAGGGTTTATTGCTATGGTCGCGGAAGAATTCCAACCCGTGGCCCCATCATTAAAGCGGCTCGACGGAACACAGTGGGGATTTAGTCGGTAAGAATCCGACATAACCCACGGCTTCTTCCCCGGGGGGGGGGGGGGCATGGGTATCTTTGGAAGATTTCCCCACTTTAAATATAATTCTGATTTAACTTTGAACAGAAAAAAAATATAGCAGTTCTTCACTTATATAGAACTGTTTGTGTTGTAAACGTACTAATTACTAGCTAGTTGATACTTTAACCTATACATATTTTATTTAAGTTTAATCTACTTTAGTTTGTATGTCACCGTAAAATTTAGTACAGATATTTTAGCAAAAATCGCCTATAAAATTTTCCAGAAACTAGGCCATAATTCAGAGCTGGAGTATTTCGCGCGGGTGCTAATCGAGCAAACCTTTTTACGTTTACTCCAAATTCATTCGCACCTCGCACGTGATGTGTAATTTAAAAATTTACATAGCATTTTACACATTTTATATGTTTTAAAACTCGCATTCGAGACCTAGCCTTACGAGGGACGTTCCTATCTACGTATCCTGTAGGTTTTAGCAAAGATTTTGAATTTCGCAACGCTTAACATTATAATATTATAGGTACATTGATATTCAAGATCTGGTTCAAGATTTAGGTTATATTGTTGTAGATTGTTGTAGAGAGTATTTTTAGATACGATGTGTACGAAGCTTTATTGCCATCTATTTCAATATTATTTGATAGAACTGACACTGCCAATGTTTATCTTTCACGACATCAATCACAACATCATAAAGCGAACCAAAGATTTTGAATTTCACTACTCTTAAATTGATTGTCTTTGAAGAGAACAGTAGTTCTACGTCCACATAAAAGGGTTCAGTAAAAGCTGTCACAATGTACGAATACATCAGGAGCATATTTTTTCCAGGTATAGCTATGGACCTAGTGCCGCCAAAGGACAAATGGAACCTCATATACTTCACGCTGATGCTGCACGGCCTTGGCACGTTGACCGCGTGGAACATGTTCATAACTGCCAAGGAATATTTTGTGGAATATAAACTCGTGAATGCACCAGGATATGCGACGGATTTTATGACCTACGTAGGGTGGGCGGCGCAAGTTCCGAATTTGTTGTTCAGCTGGTTCAACATTTTTGTTAAGACTGGGTGAGTTGTTGTTTTTAGGTTATAATGTGGAGTAATATATGGTAGGATCTGTAATGTTACTTTCTGAAACGAAGTTGGGATAAAAGCAAAGTTATTGCCTTTTATTAGTTCTAGTTATTTATCTGTTGACAGTTGAAGTTCTATAGAACTTCTATAGGCGCGTTGAGAGTAAAATTTCAAGTTCGCGTCATGGAGTAAGGCGACGATTTTGGTATCTTTGAATTTTGCCAAAGAAGTTTCACTTCTGATATGTGTGCTTGGCACACGCTTTTTTACAGATACAGTTTTCTTTTGAGTAGTTTAAAATAAAATCAATATATGTATTATATATTTCTATGCATTTCGATATCAGAAATATACAGATGTTACAATTTAATTATACACAAAACGGCAATTGATTGACTTAAATCTATCGTATATCATTTTTAAAGCTCTTCTCTCGTATTATAGCTTGTTAGAATGAGTTTGTTACATTCAGAAAACACTCAAACGAATTGAATTACGTATGCTACCGTTTCTTAAAGTGATTTTCCGCGATCCCTAGCGGTATGTGATTTGTTTTTCCCATTTCTCAGGTTAAATTTGCTATTATAATGATTTGTTCGATTTTATATCATGCGAAAGTCTATGTTTTTTCTTTAAAGCTCTACCTGCCCCTAGAGCTATTATCGGTTAAACAATGTTAGCATTGTAAATCGTAAAAAAAACAAGTTAAATTTGCAAATAGTTCTATTGATATTAAGAAATATGTACATAGTAGATTTGCCCACTTCCAACGCAGTGAGTTATCAGTATGTCTGTCTCTCACATTTTTCACAGTGGGTATAACAAATGCGTCACTAAAACACTCGCAAGTTTTATTCAGTAAATTTGTGAGCACCTAAGTTTCGCTACAACTTTCATATAGATAAATGACATAATATTATTATTTAAACAAAATTGTAATTAGTATTTTATTTTGGTACTTATATTCAAATACTTAAGAGTAGACTCATTACTTTAATAAATAGTTAGAATTTATTTTATCAATAGAAAAAAAGTACCTACATATTGTTCATCAAATCTTCTCTTCTCTTATCTCTATGTATATAAAATTCTTGTGTCACAATGTCAGTGACCACACTCCTCTGAAACCATTTTCATGAAGTTTTGTGTGCTTATTTCGTAGATCTGAGAATTGGCCAACATCTTTTTTTCAAACCCGTAACTGATTAGAACAAGGCAGAATAACGTTTGCCAGGACAGCTAGTAATCCATACTAATATTATAAATGCGAAAGTAACTCTGTCTGTTACTCAATCACGCCTAAACTACTGAACCAATTTTCATGAAATTTGGTATGGAGATATTTTGATACCCGAGAAAGGACATAGGATAGGTTTTATCCCGGAAATCCTACGGGAACGGGAACTATGCGGGTTTTTCTTTAACTTCGCGGGCGAAGCTGCGAGTGGAAAGCTAGTATATAACAATTCATCAAAATACAATTTCAGCGGTAACCTAACAACACGAATTGTGTGGTCACTCTGCATGGAGGTGCTTGTATTCGTGGTGACGGTTGTATTGGCGATGTTGGACAGCTCCGAGTGGCCGGAAGTGTTCTTTTGGCTCACTATGGTGTCGGTGTTCTTTTTAAATGGTGAGTTACTTATTATAATAATTATTAGCTCACGTAATAATAATTATTATTAACTGTACACAGTTCAGAGATAGCTTCTTAAGAACGTGCAAAATACTTACCTATTTTGGTAACATTGTTACAAATTAAATAAAGATTAATTTAATTACCTATTTTAATCCTTTTGATGATTTTTGTAGTATTATTAATATACACAGTGCAATAACCAAAGATTATTAATAATAAAATACCATGTTTTTCCGTAAATATATATTAAAACTTGCATGTATAATGAAAGACGTTAATAGTAATAGTTGGTCATCATTTTCTGCACTAAAACGAGTTAAATATGTTTTAATGTTTATGTTGGTATACAATATCGCTAATGAGGCTTCCATAGAAAAGTTTATAAAATTATACTTTGTAAAGAAATAATAGTAATATGTATACTTATCTAAATGCCCACTTCCAACCCTGTGTCTATATATACACATTATACAGGCACATTTTCACAGTGGGTAAAGTAATGCTTCACTAAAACACACGCAGGTTTCCTCAATAAACTTGTGTGCACCTAAGTTTAGCTACATTCTTTAATTATAATAAGGCATTGTTAAAAATTTGTTTTAAAGCAGCAATAATGATGAAAATTTACGTTATTAGATATTTAATTCCAAAAGTGTAAATACTTATAATTTTGAAACTTGTTTGGATGTTTTGCAATTTTCTCTCTTTCTTTCTTCACAATAACGAATACATAAAAAAAAATAATATATATATATATAAATTATTTCCAGGTTTCAACGCAGTATTCCAAAACTCTGTATTTGGTGTGGCTGCTCGATTACCCCCACAATACACAGGGGCAGTGGTACTAGGGTCCAATATAGCTGGGACCCTCATAGTGTTTATAAAATGGGGCTCCGATGCATTCTCAAAAAGCCCCCGGACCTCGGCTATATACTACTTCATATGTGGAATGTTTGTGCTGCTCATTTGTTTTGATACATACTTCGCTCTGCCCTTGAATGTGAGTAGATTTTTTTATTTTTATTATATTATTTTCAAAGGTACTACTAAATATATTATGCTATCAGCAGAAATGCTAGGTTTATGAATTATTGAGGCTTAATAGGTTATTATTGCGTTACAACGTGTTTATTTTTATATTTTTATGAGATATGTTTGTTTTTCTTAATTTATAAAAGAACTCTGTCGAATTAGGTTAACCTGTAATGATAGTTAGTTCTATGTGTAAATAAATAAATAAATAAATAAATTTGATTAGGTAACTTAGTTAAGGATATGGTGGTTGCAAATGTTTGGAAAGTGTAAATTGTGATAGCATATAAATTATGATTTTAATCCTTTTTCAATCTACAGTGTCAATCCTACAAACTCTACAAAACTTTTAACTAAGTATATAAGCATTAAGACCTATTTTTTTCATTATTTACTAACTAAAATAGAAAGCACATTATGCCATTATGCATGCATATTTATCAATGATATTAATAATGTACATATTATATTAATAATAGAAAGTCATATAGCATTTTATATTCAAATCGCTCTTGAGACAGACAAAATTAAAATACAATAAAGCGACGTGACTACTTAACATATAATTAAATAATTATTTTCTATGAAAGTCCTATATGTGTAGGTAATTTTTCATGATATGAATGAAAAATTACCTAAATTGGGGAGCTATTTTATTTTATAAGACATCCTGCTTATACTATAAATACGAAAGTTTGTTTGTATGTATGGATGTTTGTAACTCTTTCACGCAAATAATACTGAACCGATTGAACATTTAAATTTTGCCACACGCAGAGGGTAACTTGGATTAACACATACACACATTTATCCCAGAAATCCCGAAGAAACGGGAACAATGCGGGTTTTTCTTTGAAAACGCGGGCATAGCCGCAGGCGTAAAGCTAGTAAAGTATAAAATTTTAAAGCCCACTTCCAACGCAGTGTCCTCATACAACATGATAAGGTCACATTTCACAGTGGGCAGAGAATCGCTTCACTAAAACACACGCAGGTTTCATCAATAAACTTGTGTGCACCTAAGTTTAGCTACATTGAAATGTTCTTTAAATTACATATTTTTTCAACAAAGATAATATTGTGTTCAAGCTGTTTGAATCCATATAATTAACAAATTTTCTTTAAAACTTTGTAAATATACCTGATATCTGATATACTGAAGACTAATACATTTTTTTTCGCAATCAAACTACACTGAAGGCCACAATATGAAGTAGCCACAAAGACAATTTCTATACAATGAACATAATATTGTACGCTGCAAAATGACGGCTAAACATAATGTCATTCTATATTGTAACACCTTCATAAACCATGTTTACTTACAAATAGTAAGTAAACATAGTATATGAAAGCTTAGTATGGGATCAGATCGTGCCGTGTGTGAAAATTTTCCTGAAATATTTATTTATTTAAGGGCCGATTTTTCAATCCTTGGTTAAAATTTATCCGTCCAATAAAGTATTACACGAACATTTTAAAATGTCACCTGTAAACTGTCATATACGGACAATTAGAATACATTTTTGAAAAGGTAGTTTAATATGTTATTTGATGAATAAGTTTTAACCAAGGATTGAAAAATCAGCCCTAAACAAATATAAACGGTTTATTTATTTAACAATATTAAAACCTTCTTACAAATATTTCAGAGATTCTACCGCTACCACGAAACATTACAAGAGAGAACGCTACGAGTCAACCCAACTTTAGCGTCAACGAACCAAAACGCTGGTCCCGTTAAGAATAAGATCCCATATGGAATTATATTCAGACAAGCGTTTTTACAATTGTACAATGTGTTTATTGTGTTCTTCGTGACTCTAACTATCTTCCCCGCTATACATTCTGGTGAGAAAGTTTTTTTTGATATAATAATGTTTTGTATAACTTGAGGTCGAATTTTTAATGTTCAAGCGCGAATACAAGCCTGTATTGTGTCTATAAAATTGAGATATGAGGCAGTTTCTGCTAAGTAAATTATACAATTTGTTTTTTATTACTATTTTTTTTATTAAATATAGATTACACTGAGTCTGTGTGAACCAATCACTAGCTAGTTTCTAAAATACAAACAATGAAAATGATTGCATATGTTTTATATCTCTTTCAGACATTGGTCTTCTAGTTCCTAAAATTTAAATAAAAATTACTTTTTCCAGACATTAAACCAATGACGCCAGGTTTCCTCGGCAATAACTTTGTTCGACTGACATGTTTCTTGACATTCAACGTTACGGCTATGATTGGAAGCGCAACGGCTAGTCTTTTCCAATTTGTAAGTATATCTTATTCTTAGCATTTTGTTATGTTTGATTTTACGCAAGTATTGTTAAGAAATTAAAGCTTTTAATTGATTTTAAACGCGATTCATTGATTTTATTATTACCCAGACGTTTCGCACACTTTGCCGCGTGCAATTTCTAAATATTTCATTATTTTTTATATCTTATTATTGTTAAAATGTAGATCTATTTTTCAACATATATACATAGTAATTAGTATGATAAGTATATACATACTAATATTATAAATGCGAAAGTAACTCTGTCTGTCTGTCTGTTACTCAATCACGCCTAAACTACTGAACCAATTTTCATGAAATTTGGTATGGAGATATTTTGATACCCGAGAAAGGACATAGGCTACTTTTTATCCCGGGAAAAAGATGCAATCCCAGAAATCCCACGGGAACGGGAACTATTTTACTGCGCGGGCGAAGCCGCGGGCGGAAACCTAGTATTTTATAAGAAGACAAGTTAAAAACTGCCAATACACTTTAACTTCAGAATAAAAACATGTTAAACCTCTTTAATGATAGACAAATATTTCTGGTGAATTTTAATAAAATATTTGTCAAAAACAAGTATAAAATAGTATTGTAAAGCCCACTTCCAACGCAGTGTCCTCATACAATATGATAAGGTCACATTTCACAGTGGGCAGAGTAACGCTTCACTAAAACACACGCAGGTTTCATCAATAAACTTGTGTGCACCTAAGTTTAGCTACAGTGATTTAATTCTTTTATCGGCGTAAGTTAATAAAAATCTGATACCGTAACGACAGACTAAAAATATGTACAATGACATATGTCATATTCCATAGATATCAACACACATTTAAAAGCATTTACTGACGCTCCGATTTGGTTGGTGCCAACCATCCGACCACGACCAAATCGGAAAGTGAAGAGAGCGGCCGGTCCGACATAATTATTATTAATATTGGTTTGACGTGGTCGGATGCGCCGGCGATCCCGACCAAACCAACTTCCTATCCGATCCAACCAAATTGGAACGTTTGGAAGCTTTGTTCCGACCAAATCGGCTCATTCCATAGAGTAATATAGGTAATTGGCTCATTCGCATTCGCAACGCCGCCGGTGTAGGACGTCAACATGAACGCCGAGGGAGTTACGGTCACCGAACGTGACATAATAATAAAATTACTGGAACTATATAAAGACTTTCCCTGTTTGTGGGACTGAAGTAACAAAGATTACGCAAATAGAGATGCCAGAAATCAAGCGTATTTTATTATGTTAGAAGTATTAAAAAAAATTTAACAGTGCGGCTACATTAAAAACTTAATATTTAATATTTCATCGAATGAGTCATTCGAAGACATGTTCGGAAATCTTCATCATCCAATTCCTTAAGGAGCCGCATATGACTGTAATTTTCTCTATTTCTATAGTAGAATTTAGCCCATTCTCTTCGTACTATGGTCAACTGACATATTACTCTATGGTCAACTGACAGCTGGAAGGCCAACCGTCGGACAATCTGTAGCAATGTTGGAATGGTTGCCATGTCGGTTCCAATATGGTTGGCACCAACCAAATCGGAGCGTCTGTAGATGCTATTAACATGTTACATGTGACAGCTAAAAAAATCTCTTTAAATACACACATTAAAACCCAATAAACTTTTTCCACCACACTGAAATGTCAATATTTGTCTAATTACTTTTAATTTCACACACACACACACACATTCACTCTCACACGAACACACACTCATCTGCGCATATTTGAAAACTTTAGTTAAGGCAGAGCGGGTCCTCCTAAGACAGGTTTTTGTAAACTTACTAGAAGGACCCATCATTTCTGTCTTTGAAAAATTGTGTGTATGAAATAAATATATTTTTCATTTTTAACGTGATAACGAGCCAAAACCAAAACCTCACGAGCGCGATCGCAGGTATAACGAGAGAGAGAGACGGACTGATCTCCCGTCTCATCTCGAGCGCTGCCACTGCATTATGTTATCACGTAAACATCTCGATCGTAAACCTACTTTTCAAACAACCATTTTTTTTTTCAGCCTGGTCCTCGCTGGCTTTCAGTATTTACAACGCTACGTATCCTATTCATACCCATATTCCTGCTATGTAACTACCAACCGATGGGCAGAACGAGAACAATGCCAATTTTAGTGAACAACGATTGGGTGTATTGGTTGCTCGCTGTGCTATTAGGATGGAGTTCAGGTCATGGTAGCTCGCTGGGCATGATGTATGTTAGCGGGTAAGTGTTATTATTTTATTAGGTTACTAGGTTTCCGCCCGCGGCTTCGCCCGCGCAGTCCAAGAAAAAACCCGCATAGTTCCCGTTCCCGTGGGATTTCCGGGATAAAACCTATCCTATGTGTTAATCCAAGTTACCCTCTATATGTTTGCTAAATTTCATTGTAATCGGTTCAGTAGTTTTTACGTGAAAGAGTAACAAACATCCATACATCCATACTTACAAACTTTCGCCTTTATAATAGTATTAGGTTATGAAGATATCATATAGAAGTATCATCTTTATTCTACACTAGCTGTTGCCCGCGACTTCGTCCGCGATTACGTCGTTTTTCGTCATTCGTCGTTTAAAAAAATACGTGACACTTTATTTTTGAATGTTCTTAATTGTCTCTTATAAAATTTAACTAAATTAAAATTGAACACTGATAAGAAAATCTTAAAATCGGAGGAAATCGAAAATCTGAGGAAAACATGAATGAATGTGATTTAAATTCTATATTACTTAGTATTTCAAATAATAATCTAAATTAAATGTAGATTAATAGTTTGAGCGCACCGTTATAGAATATATTGTACCTAAGTATTAAATTACGTTAGTTTACATAGTAACAAAACAAAAACACGATAACTTTCTTTCGCGCTCGGTACCACAAACTAAGCATGTTAACGGTACGTGGCCCGCGTCACTTGACCCCCCGCGAGTTCCCCTCCGTTGCTATGCGAAAATACATTCGTCGCCCTGCTGTAGAAAAAATTCTAATACTGTGGCCTGGGCGTTATAACACGCCCAGGAAGTTCCTGAGAGCCATTTATAACAATTTTAGATTAATATCACCATTCACCATCTTGAGGAAAAGCTTCTAATGTCGATTTAAAACTGCATACATACGAATTAACCTGATGAAACATGTTCTAAAATTGTCCTTACTCCACTTTAAAGCATTACAAAAATGGTTGCCTGTAAAGTCGGTTTTACGGGCGAAGATTTTACGTGACAACGTCTTTTTCTCGATCATAGTTGAGTGGGAGAGAGACGCAAGGCATTCGGCGGGCCTCTCTCTCGTTCGGTGACTCATCGTAACGTTACCGAGCGTTACACTTTTTCATAAGTGACTCCCAGTCGCAACCTAATTTAAGAGGTTGTCACGTCAAAAATAACATACTACGTTAATATCGCCTATACAGAAGATGATCTGTAATCAATTGTGAGGTTATAAGCAAACCCACTTTTATATTTGTCGGACCCCACCACCGAATTCGTAGATTGATCTTCTATGTTTACCTCTAATCTAAGTCATTAAGACTATGTCGAAATCTGTCTGCAGTAAGAGGGGCCTCTCGCTATTCGTCCGTTTCCAGAGACCGAATAGTTTCAATTCTTAATCTTTCATTAAATAAACTTATTAATCGTTTTTGTCTCAATTAATTGTAATATTCGCGTCCTTACTCTAGTCATTGCTTATGCTCATGTTCATCTTCAAGAGATCGAATAATATTATGGTGCACCCTATCATTTGTCAAACGGTCTTCATATTGAGTAAAAGTTTCAGATTCTCGAGATAAAATATGATGGCCGTGATCAACTGTGAGACATTATACCCTCTCAGTGAAGGTTTCGGTCTCACGGGATAGTACATGCCGTTCGCGGTCAGCTGTGACTCTGTGAGCCGCAATTCTCGTTGTGAAGCGGTTTCAGGTTCTCGGCATAACACATGTTGTTTTCGGCCTATAGTAAGCCTCTTACCTCTAACGATTCTTGAGAACTCTTATTTCTCATTTTCTTAGCTTTGCTCGATTTTCGAGATAAAGATTTTTTAGGTGGCACTGATGCATGAAAATAAAAATTGAGTTGAAACGGACTGAGAGTGTTATAGACAAATATAATCAGAAAGCTTCGAACTCCTAAGCTATCGGAAGTTACACGTGTTATTGTGAGTCAACCATAAAAGATATACATTTATGATGTCGGGAGATATTTTTTATATAATAAGGAGAACATTTCTTTCATACAATATGATTTCTGTGTAGCTTTAACTCTACTTTTACTGCTCTGCTCAGGAATATGTAAAATAATTGTACCAAGTTTCGTTTAAATCCGTCGAGTAGTTTTTGTTTCTATAACGGTTATACGGACAGACAGACGGACAAAAATTTTACTGTTTGCTTCGTTGGCATCAGTGTCGATCCCTAATCACCCCGTGATAGTTATTTAGGAAATATATTTCATGTACAGATTTAATATAAGTATACATAATATATTTAGATTCCAATTTCCATGTAACGTTAAATTCGACTATACAATAACTAACAGACAACGCAGGTTACTCTCGTTTCCGTAAGTTGAGGCGGCTACATATTCGGTCCTCATAACATCACTTTTAGTGAACGAAACGACAGCGCGGTTTAATTCGATGCCAATACCATCAGAAAAAAGGAAATATTTTTAATTGTGAAAAAATATTATGATTTACACTATTAACACTATTTTAATATAAAATATATGGCTGTGAGTGTGTAAAAATAAATCCAGCTAGTTTCACATCACACTTATGTTTATAATTAGCTATACGACATGAAAATATACATATTAATTACCAAGCAATAATCATACAGGTAAATACTGAACAAAAGTATTAACAGTCAAAGTTTATTTTTACTAACATTTAACAACATGTAAATGATGAAAAAATAATAATTATCAACGAACTAACCTTTTCTATAATACTTAACACAGCACATTTTTTAAATTATCTTGCTCAACTCTGCTCAAAAATTTGATGGTTTTGTTGGAACTTTAATGTGTCAAAACTATGATATATCTAAACTACGATACAACTTGCATGCGGAAATGCTCATTACAATCTGTGAATTTAAAGAATAACTAACAACATACTATTCAATTTTATTGAGCTGATGAATATCTTTTGCCTGGAAAATCACCGCCGCCTAATAAATATACCTACTGTGTTTTCTTATAAAATCGTAACATAATTTCTTTTATCTACTAAATTTTAATAAATAAGTTCTCTTTGTTATTTTCATCTAAAAATGAGCTTGAGCTTATATTAGGCAAAAGTATACATTAAAATTTCAGGACCGCACCTTAAATGGGGCACTTGGAAAATATGCCTACGGGTTATTAATAGAGAAAACAACAAAGTTATGTTGGTTCCATTTTATTTATAAAATATAATGAAAATGGGCAAATATAAAACATATTATGTAAAATGATTAAAAATAAATAAATGAAGCAACTAACTACGATTCAAAGAAAACATCTTTTTCAGTGTGAAAATGCTCTATGCAATCCTGGATGATGAGTATATCATGTACTCTCATCCCAGTACGGTCGATAGCCATAACGATAAATATTATAATCAGATAACAGCAAAGTCAGAATAAAAATCATAACTTGTACAGTTGTGAGTGCAAAATTTATGTTTCATTTGGCAATAACGTTTTTTTCGGTACTAAAACGTAGTACTTTGATATGTGGTTGGCTGCCCCTTCTCACCTTCCTGAAAAATATCCTCCAAAATTACCCGAGATACTTCCAATGATTGAACCATACGTTGGACATTAACTTCAGTCAAAAATTGACGAAGCGGATGATTACTAATTTCCACTTAATCCTCGCTGCCACTATCTTTATCATCAAATCATCAATTTTCAAGTAATGTTGTAAAATTGTCAGCAGAAATCGTCTTCCAAAGGCGATATAATTTTATGAACATTGAATCTGTAAATAAAAAATCAAAAGTTAACTGTAAATCTATAAAAAAAGCTACTTACAAATAAAATTTTATCAACAAACTACTATTCCCAACGCACCTCAAAATCTTGTAAAAGTCAAAAAGAATTCATCATTTTATTATTTCATTCTAAAAGTGTAATATAAAACCTTTATAAAACCAATAAAAATGTTGTGTGGTTTTATGAAACCACGGTAAAAGTGAAACTTAGGCACAAAATTATCGTATTTGTACGATAATTATCGTACGGTTCGACCGTCACGTGACATGCGCTACACAGACCAAAAAGTTTGAGACGATGTAATAAAAGTTTCACTTTAAAAAACATGAATTGCTATCATTATAAATAATAAATACCTATAAAAGTAACAACTTACCTTTTGTGGGAACGCATGGTGAAAATTCACAAAACACAAAGATTGAATTTGATATTTTTGGTTTTATGACATTCAAATGCTTTATAAATATAAATTTATAAATAATAAATTTATAAAGAATAGAAACATTCGATCACGAAATTATGTGGGTTCGAGTCCCGCCTCGTGATCGAATTTTTTCTATTCTTTATAAATTTATAAAACACGAAGATTTTAAAAATGTGATGAACACAATCAATAATAGATTAATTGTAATATTGCTCTGAGATTGTAATGGTGTCTAGTTTGACTTAAAATAATAAACATCTACCCTCACTTTTAAAAATGTAGTATATTCACACGAAATATAAGCGCACCTTATAGGGAAGGGAAGATATGGGTTAAAGAGTTAAATAAATAACATGATTATTTTTAAATTATGAATTTTCAACAGTATTTTCAGTAGTGTTAACATGTAAATTGATTTGATTTTTACGAAATCTCATAGATGGCGCTGTTTCAGATTTGTCTTTATACTACTAAATTCATTAAACTGTTTCTCTGCCCAAATTACGTAAATGACATAGTTTTTATTGTGTAAAGCTAGATAATAGCATGGCTTACTCGAAACCAACATTTAAACATGAGTCTTTAGATTGTACGCTGTCGTAGTACACGGAATATGTAAGAAAAATAAAGGTTCACAGCTCCTCCCCCGAAGGTGATATCATGATAATATGTTTAAACTATCCTTACCCGACCTCTTAGGAATATTCATGCAAAATTTGAAGTAAATCTATGCAGTACTTTTCGAGATTAGCTCGGTCAAACATACAGACAAACAGACAAACAGACAAACAGACAAACAGACAAAAATTCTAAAAACTATATTTTTGGCTTCTATATCGATTATAGATCATGGATTATGTATTCTTTTAAAAAAATATTCAATGTACAGTTTTGACTTTCCTACGATTTTATTATATGTATAGATATAACTTATATACGCGGTAATGAAAAAAGACGGCGTAGAATGCTAATTATGTTTGTAGATTCAATGTATTCATTTGAAATATTTAAATTTAAATAATGTATAGGCACCTCAAACTTTAATTTGTTAATATTTTAACACAACAAAATTGTATTGTACCAAGGTATTATATCTAAAAGAAACCTTCTATAATAGTGTTTCAATTCTCAAATTAAAGAATTATTAATAATTAAATGCCCACTTCCAACCCTGTGTCTATATATACACATTATAAAGGCACATTTTCACAGTGGGTAAAGTAATGCTTCACTAAAACACACGCAGGTTTCCTCAATAAACTTGTGTGCACCTAAGTTTAGCTACAAATAAATTAAAACAATACTAAGTAGTGCAGTAATTTCTTAATTAGGAAAATAGGTACAAAGTTATTCATAATAAATAAATAAATCGTAATGTATCTAAACTTCTCTTATTCTCAGTTAGGATAAAATAATAAGTAATGCAATAATTTCTTTAATTATAGGAAAATAGGTACAAAGTTATTCATAACTAGCTGATCCGCGCGTTTTCACCCCCGTGGTTCCGCTCCTGTTGGTCGTAAAGCGATGATTTCAAATCGGACCAGCAGTTCTCGAGATTAGCGCGTTCAAACAAACAAACAAACTCTTCAGCTTTATAATATTAGTATAGATAAATAAATAAATCGTAATGTATATAAACTTCTCTTATTCTCATTGTACAGATAATTTCCATGCAAATAAACTAATAATATGAATGTTTTTAGCACGGTAGCACCAGAACACGCGCCAACAGCTGGCATGTTTGGCGGGGCCATGCTAATTACTGGCATAGTAGCAGGCATCACATTCTCACGGTTCTGCCCCGCTATAGTTTCCCTTACCATGTGGAACAATATGTAGCGCTTACTCCAGTACTTTCGAACATTCTGGAATGTTCTCACCCACAACTGATGTGTGATCTGTGAAATGTAACAGTGATTGTGAAGTGACAGTGATAAGTAACAGTGAAATAGCAGAGTAGTGATATTTGTGCTATGAAGGTATGTGGAGTGACAGTGACAAATAACTGTGAAGTAGCAGTGATATTTGTGCTATGAAGGTAAGGATTGGGGAAGTAGTGTTGTGTAGAGATGTTATTGTTGATTGATTGATACAGGTTATAATAGTTTATGGGTTAAATGATGACAGTAAAATATTAACGATTGTTACTGTGTTTGCAAAACCTGTTTTTAACGTTTTTGAAATAAATATGAGTTGCGTATTTGTACGCAAAAGGTATATTATAGGTTTTGCATGCAGAAATGGTATA
This sequence comes from Colias eurytheme, assembly GCA_907164685.1. Lineage (NCBI taxonomy): Eukaryota > Metazoa > Arthropoda > Insecta > Lepidoptera > Pieridae > Colias > Colias eurytheme. The sequence continues at coordinate 35,728 of CAJQZN010040169.1, forward strand.
CAAGTTAAAAATTAAGATTTTTAATGACCTAGGTAGTGTGATCATAATTAATTGGATTGTTTAAATTGACAATGTATTAATTATAATTTAAATCGACTATGATATAACCCATGTTATTTTGACTAATTATGAAATTAGATTTTATATAATATATAACGAAATTGACTTTAAATAAGAATAGTTAATGAAATTGTGTTTTGTTTATGAGGCTATACGTAATATTGAAGGTATTGTTTATTTTTGCATATCAGTTATCATGTTAAAAATTGTTACATTTTATCAAAAGAGTATTATTATGGTAGCTAGGTACTGTTGAAATATTTAGCCACTGAGATTATAAGAATAAACAATAAATTAAAAATGAAATAGTTTTGGTTGAATTCCAATATATATCAACATTGGTGAGGAAATCATTTTACAGAAAAATCACTGTTACAGTTTAGTTTTGACTTGATCCTATAGTTTTAAGGGTAATGTTATGTGAATCCAAAGTAATACAACTATAAATTTAATTAGCAATAAGAATTGATTTAATTTATGATTTTTTAAATATGAATGATTAGCAGGAAAGAAAGGAAAAAAATTTTATTGAGTACAAACATTTTAAAATTGTGTGATTTCAAAACATATTTGTTATTATTAAGTTCTTTCTTTTTTGTGTCTTAAAAAAAATCATGATTTTCCTTATAGAAGTATAGTACCTACAATATATTTTCATGTAATTAATTAGCGATACCAAGTTGTATCTTTTCTTTTAACTGTTTTAAAAAATGTTACCAGTTCGGAATAACCTCTGTTGTATAATTATAATTTTCATAAGTGGTGCTAATCTTTGAACTGGAATTGCGAAAAATACAAAATATAAATGTACACAAGCACAAAATTAATGTAACAAATGTATGGTTAAGATAGAATAATTAATTTATGTACTAAAAACCTAACCCAATTTTATTTTTGACTGACTTATACTAACATGTACAAATTACGTGACTAGGTACTGTAGATGTTGATTTATAATAAGCAGGGCTGTAGTTGTGTTCAATAATATACCAAAGGATTGTGTGGACAATGTTTTAATAATTATTATAAAGAATATATTGAGTACAAACTTTTTTTATGGTCAGAATGTTCAAAAATTTTCATATGTATCATTAGTTAAATCACTTGTATGAAAATGTGTGATTTTAAAAAGGTTTGTGAGAACAAACTAATTAAAGTTCCTTTATAACACAGTGCTACAGCCCTATATCAAGTCAATAGTTTCCTATTAATGCCTCAGCCCCCGGAATCACAGACACAATAGAAAATCTATTGTGTCGTGGACCGATCAGGCCGCTCGGTGGTCAAGGGGTTAAATTGTATAACTGATTATAAGGTTTCTTACCGAAACTGAATATAGTTTGAAAATAGGAGGTAATAGGTAAATATTAATCAAGCTAAATGAAGAAAATATTCAATAAAACTAGCATAGATTACAGAATACTCTACTCTCTGTAGATGAGTAATGTCATAAATTATAATATAAATAGCAAAGTACTGTATGTACTACAATATATTTTATTTGCATAAGAGATTTACATATTATGTATATTGTAATTTGTCCAAATTTAATTACTAATATAAACTTGGTTCTTAATAAAATGAGTTCACAACAAAATTCTCAACACTCATGTCTTATCTACATTGTAGTCTTGATGGAACAAACCATTCATAGTTACATTATAGTTGTAGGCAGTATGTACAGTACAATCGTATTTTATTTACCATAGATAATATAGAGCTAAAACAGGTAGCTGTGCAAAATGCCTTATGAAGTATTGTTACAGATAATTTTTTACCATAGATTAATGTTAAATGACCTGAATTATGTTTTAAGGTATATTCACATTAGAGTGGTATCCGCTACCGCAGTGGATAGCGGTATCCCGATGGCATGCGATTAAATCTCTTGCGTAGTATATTATAGAGTCTCTAATTGCGTATCGGTCTCTAATTGTGGTCGGTATACTCGGATAGATACGCAATTAGAGTCTCTATAATATACTGTGTAAGAGATTTAATCGCGTGTCATCGGGATACCGCTACCCACGGCGGTAGCGCATACCGCTCTTATCTGAATAGGCCTTTATACTTTCAATTGGGAATGAATTTGTAATCACTGATTTTTGTTTTTAATTATATAGATATGAATTGATATTGAGTGATCATTGTAGAAAACCAAATAATATACTTACAAGATGTATGAACAATTTTTGTTTGTCATGTAACGCTAGCCATTGTTATTTTAATTTATTGCCTAGTAAAGTTTTCTTTTAATTTTTTTGTCTTTTATTTTTTCCTTTCTTTTCTTTTGTAGTGAGATGATACCATTTCAAGATTATAAGTATTAGCATTCAAAAAATATTATTTATACAATTTATTCAGTACTGATATTTTTTAACATTTTAATAGTTGTATTTATTAATTTGTTGTTGTATTCGTGTAAGTTTTATATTTAGATGTAAAGACAAATGATTATAGTTATGTAAATATGTATAAGAAATAGGAGAGATGTGTGTGTTTGTTGATAGATTTGGAATATGGCTTAAATATTATAGGACAATATGCGCGGTTAATAACTAATGTCTATTGAATGGACAAAACAGTTGTAAATAGCTAAAGAAAATTGTTGAAAGTTTTTTATATAAGATATAACTTCACTGCCATAGTCAAGACAGTTGATATATTAATATATTATAATTACTCCAACATGGCTCCTTCGTCGTGAATTGTCTGGTCCTTTTACTGATGGAGTGGAATGCAAGCAAACAAAATTCTAACAGAACTTATGTATTATGTTAAAGACACTAGCAGAGAATTAAAAATATGTAAATAATATTAATACAATTATTATATTATATACTGTAATCATTAGATTGAAACCTTATTGAATCATGTGGCTTTTATTCATTGAGATAATATTACTACGTATGGAGGAGACACCACAAACAAAATCTGTGCGCCATTTTTTTGCTCTAACTAAGTTTTAAAAATTATTATCTAGTTAGGTACTTACCGATGAAAGTTATCCCTTTGCACTTTTCCGTATTATATGTATTATTTGTGCAATATCGTAACACACACGAAGGCATATTTGATGCGTTTCACTTTAAAACCATTAAAGTAAGTAAGTACCATAAGTGATGTAGGCGGTGTCGTCTCCATATGTATATCTCAATGCTTTTATTATATTTATACGAATAATATACTTATATATACACATAATATAATATAGTGTCTAATAATTCCTACTTGCATTTAGATATATTCAATGCTATCACTATGTAAGAATAAAGCACTCCTTTTAGAGTACAAGGCTGTGAGATAATAGCTTTAACCTTTCCACTGTAGTTATCACAATTCTATCTCACTCATCTGTTTTAAAAAGTAACATACATACATATATTATATTGAGCAGCAATAACCATTTTTTTATATTGACATTAATTATTATTGAAGACCCAATAAGAGATTTTCGCGTCTAAATTTACAAAGACATTGCCTATAAAATGTTACTACTTTATAAAAATAGTTTTGTTTTCTAACAAGCATCAATAAAACTATTATTGTCTATTACCGTTAAATTTTAATATAAAAAAATGGTTATTGCTATTCAAGATAAAGATGATTTAGTTCAGTTCATATTTAGTTAAGAAACCTAGTTAGCACTTCGGGTAGGTACCTAAATAACTATATATTCCTTCAACTTCATAATCTTCTTATATATAAAAATGAATCGCAAAATGTGTTGGTAAGCGCATAACTCGAGAACGGCTGAACCGATTTCGATAATTCTTTTTTTATTATATTCCTTGAAGTACGAGGATGGTTTTTATGTAGAGAAAACGTAAATATGTACCACGGGCGAAGCCGGGGCGGACCGCTAGTATATTATAATATTCAAATATCTTCATATTAATAAATTATCAAAAGACTTCAATATAACTTGCTAGGAACATTTTATCTACTTCTTACTGTTAGGATTCCTATGTACCTGTATTATCGAATTATCAATTAAGTAAAATATTACAAATACGAATAGGCGCGATTTTAACTGCAATGGACAGAAGAATTTTATCGACGCCTTTATGTAGAAATTAAAATATAGTAATTAAAATACAGCCTATTTGAAAAGAACCGATATGAAGGTAAGAATGGGTTTACGGTTGGTAGCGTTTCTTTATATTTATATAAATACAAGCATGTTTTTGATATAGTTAGTATTTTATTTTATAATTAACTAACTACTAAACCCATTCGTAAAGGATTTCGTCTCATTATTCGTAAAGGATATTTACCTAGTAGGTACCATCATAATATAGGTACTTTTACATTTCTTAAAGATTCAATGATTGTAAATGTATACGCAATAAAATAATTATTATAAACGTAAACGTATAAAAGTAACAGAAAACTCGATTCAAACTATCATACCCAATGATATTATATATAGATTGATCATACCAAGTAATGACAAAAAAAATTGTGCAAATTTCGTAGGAATTAAAAATGTCCTACACGCCACGTCTGCCATCGAAAAAATAAATTATCCCATTGCTGGCTAAAAAAATAAATCTATTTGTCTAGGATTTTAATTGTTTTATTGCGTATAAGCCATCCATAATGATAAGTTATAAAATGTGTTAGTTTAGTTAAATTGAACATTGTGACAATAATAGCAACCCTTACATCCGATTGTATCCGTATTTTTCCACTTTTACACAATATTGTAACCGATAAACACATAATCTTTTGCTGTTCTTCTCATATAATAAATACCTATACATATTACAACTGTAGTTTTATTTAATAATCCTTATTGTTTAAAATATCTTATAATTTATGAAGCAAATGTTTTTGAAGCTTTTAAATCAATTTTTAGAGCGTAGATACTTACCTACCTAAAAACGTTATTTTCTTTGAATTTACTTGCAAATCGTAGCTATAATAGTAATTATTACGTTGTAAGGTATCCCGTATCAACAAATTTCTTCCATGCTGATAACATATTATTATGTCAATTAATTATTCTTTAAGGCATAGTATTTATGAATTTAATAAACTGATATAGGATTATTTTATGAAAAACATAGGTATAGTATGTAAAAATAGGTAGGTAGTTATCATTCCTAAACTTTTTCATATTGCAATTTCTATAATGCAATCATCGTCAGCCTTTGAAAGGTTCTGTGCTTATAAATTGGTAATACGTTGCTCAGGTATTTTACACTTTCATTCCCTGCTAATCATTAATTCCATTCATGCCTCCACACATACTCAATATCCAATAACTCGATAGGTATTTTATTATTAGTCACCAATACACTTTTACTCCCGCGACCCAATGACCCAAAAAGGAATGAAATAAACAGATGAAAAACAGTCGTTTTATTGTGTACAATAAATAATAAATAGTCAATAAATAAACTATCTAAACTCTACCATTTCGTTCGTGAGCGTTATATACAAGAGTTATGAGGTAATCAGGTTTAGTAGGTGGCTGATGATGATGATGATGATGCTGATGAGATGGAAGCCACACTGGAGTAGCTTGGTGATTGGTTGGAGGCGGACGAACTTTCACCAGGGAAGTAGGAGCTGTAGGCGAGTTGGCTCGGGTCCCAGACTCTGGAGTACGGGCCAGAGGAGGAGGGCTCCCATTGCGGGCCGTAGGAGTCGGAGGGAGGGGCCGGGGTGGATGGAGGGCCGTATTGTGAGGCTGGTGGGCCGTACTGCGCAGCTGGCGGGCCTTCGGTGGCGGGAGCCATCATCATGGGCATAGCTGAAACAAAAAGAAGTCAAATTGGTTTAAAATGTGTATTCCATGCACTAGAAGTAGGTACTGAATTTCGTAGCTAGGTATATTCAATAACGACATGAAGTGATGTTATTAAAAAAATCTAATCTGTTTGTATCTATTTAATTAAAATTATAAAGTTGTTTTAATATAACCGTGTTTAATTGTTTATTGTTACAAATTGTTTGTTCTTCTTACCTCCTTTCTTCATAATAAGATTGTAAACTAAGAATCCAACGACCAGGGTGATAGCAAGTTTGCTGAGGATCAGAGCCTTTACTGCCTTGATGCCGACGATGGTGACCAGGATGGGCATCAGAGCCTTCATCTTCAGTTTCAGTAAGAGAAGAACTGGCAAGAGAAGTTTCTTCTTCAGGATGCCACGGGCTGAAAAAACATCAGGATAAATAACAAATTATTTTACTGAATAAACTATCTATGGCACTTTAATGAATTATGGAATCCTCTATAACTTTTTATTTATTAAGATTTATTTAGGGGTGCTCTACCTTCACCATTTTCTGATGATTCAGGGAAATCGACGTCTAATCCTCTGTCAGCGCGGTATGAAACTTCAGCGCCTTCGAATAAGAATTCAGGCAACTGGAACCTGAATTCGTTTGTGCTCAGTATGCGTCCAACGCGGTCGAATATCACTTTGTCGATGTTCTTCTCATCCAGAGCCCTCGCAGACTCCCCAGTCACACCGAGCTTCGTGTCCAAGAACGACAGGACTTTCACTTTGAGACATGACATCGGCGAATCGGCTGAGAAACAATCACTAACAACACTATTCAAGAGATCATCACTTGTCTGTAACCGAGACGTTTGAATTTCATTGTCTCTGATCGAGTAACCGTGCACAAGGGCCGCAGAAGCCAGGAGGAGGCAAAGACACTTCATTTTCGCGATTTATCACTTATCATTAGTTTGGATTAATTAAACGTTCGGCCCGGCCGGTTAATGGAGTAACAATGATTTAATTTTTCAATGGGCTTGGTATTTATATGTGATCCTTTGGGCGGCAAGGCACGCGGCGCTTGCGCGTGTCGGGAATATGAATCGCTTTCATACTTGGCAAAGTATTTAATTTCATTTAAGAAAGTCCTGGTGGTGAGAGTGGGGACATATTTGGCGATAATTTAATTATATTCATATTTTAGTGTTAGTCCGGGCTATTACTGAATACAATCAAACTTCGAGTTCAGTTCCGAAATAATAACAAATGGTTTACGACTCCAGTGAGCTAAGTAGGTATGCTAACAGAATAACAAATGGAGTTTCGAATATAAAGCATTTGTATAGAAGGATATTTCCAAAGGAACAAATCTCCTTTAGTAATAAGTAATTTATTTTTAAGTACTTAAACTTCGCACCTGTAGTGTCGTAAATCAAAGATAGTTTAATATTCAGTAAAGTGAAACTCTCACCGATTGCCTGTACATACCAATTAATCAAATTCTTTCGATTTTGTAATATAAAAATGTGTTGTGATTATACTCCATTGTTGCAAAGTTTATATAACGTTACGGCGTTTAGTAGGTGACTCGGATATACTAGTAGAATGTTTAAGTACTTGGAAAAAAAGTTATACTTGCGCGATAGAAAAATTATTTATCCTCAACAGCCCCGTAAAATATAATTCCTAATTGAGTATGTACATGTAAATTGTTTATTACACTTTTCATAATCTCTTTATCCACTATAAACATTTGTACAGGATTTACAATGTATAAGGATATTTTCATAATTTTATTCGACTGTGATGCTATTTTAAATTCCATCCATTTGTTTATAAAGCCATGGGTGGGTACTTTGTCCAAAAAGACGTTTTGTTATGTTTTTTATTTTAATTATTTTCTTCTGTTCGTTTATATTGGTATTTGATACATCGGAACCATTAATTGTTAATTCTTCATGTACCTTATTCGTAATGAACTAATGATTGTAATCTTTTATTCTCGTAAACATGAAGGCTTGGAATACAATTTTAACTCCTACATTTTAAAACGAATTTCTAAATGAGGATGAAAGGTAATCGTACCGTGCGACGTTACTATGTAAACAATGTACTTACCCATATTTAAATGTTATGTCTGCTCCGTAGCAGCTGTAGTGAGCTGCAGTTTCTGTAGTATTTCTTGGACACGTTGGCCCGCTCTACGAGAAAACTATGATTATTGAATAAATAATTGATGTCTTCATATTCAGCGTAGGCCATTGCTTTAGTGATTATTAGTAATCTGTGGACATTAGAAATGTGTAATCAAATTGCCCATTTCACAAGATGTAGCTTTCTGATGGTAAAAAAATCTTTAGAAACGAGTGGTTTTTTAATTTACCAATTATTTTTTTTAGTAAAAATTCAATGTTGTTGTTTATCAACATATTCTAGGAAAGTGAAACTTGACTTAGCAAAAAGCTTGCGTTACCCAATCTACATTATGCAATAAGGGATGCACGCCATTTTGTATGCGCCAAACGTCCGCCATTTACATCTGCGTCCATGGTCCGCTTGTGAAATTACTATTTCACTTCCGTTTTGCGGTTATCGATCACTTTTCGTTGTTTATAGTTTATTAAGTATGGCGCTTGTGAGTGGACATGCTATAAATGCTAATATTCGGTAAAACACCTATTATATTTAAATAAAGTACTTAGTTAGGTAAAATCACTTTTACGAATCCAAACGAATCCTCTGTCTTATATATTGTACATACATACTTGAATGACAAAAACATGTTTAATTATGACTCAGTACAAAGACTGAACAATGGCATATTATTATTGAAAAGGAGCTTATACTGAGTTTGCTGAAAGTGATGTATTTTAATTACGGTAATCTGTATATCAATAATTTACAGCTTTAACACCTAATTGACTTATAACTTATAAGTAACGCAAATTATTCCATTTTAATAGATGTTATGTAGGTAAGTACGTAGGTAACTATATTTTAAGTTTAATTTTACACCAGCATCAATAATTATTTTTTCTCAACTATGTATAGCAGAAACATCCTAACTTATTCTGGACCAAATCTCTCTCCCTCTAAAGTTACAAGAAGGTCGCACATAATGCACATACTAAATGTTATACAATGCTAGAAATGTACGATGTTTGCTCTACTTGAGTTAATGTTACACATAATAATGAGCGGTATCATCAAAAACATCAAGTTTCGTTGGTAATTTATCACTAGTGAACAAGATTTTTATAGATGGCGAGAAAACTGAAGAGAGACTGTAAAGTCGTAGATTATATTACCACTATTGTAATACTGTGATATTACCTAGTATAATGATTTTATTCGGTCTAAACTAACTCCAACTTTTATAAAAGCTTTTATAAACTTTTAAACTTTTATAAAACTTTTATAAAAGAAGAAAAGTATATTATATGCCGACTTAAACGTTTACAATACTTTATTATTATTTAACGCATATGAATTACCTATGTTACCTCTGATTAGTTTATATGGGGGGACGGCGCGTACGCAGTCCCCACTACCAAAAATTACGCGTCCGAGTTATCCACATTAGGGATAATCGCAGAGGTCAACCCCGCCGCAGTGCAATGGAGGGGCCTCGCTCTGGGGGAACCGCCTTCCTGATCACGGTGTCCCCTACGCCAGGTAAGTATGATTTCGCCAAGTTCCCCGGACTATTTACGTTTTGAGAAAAACATTTCAATAGCGCGACTTAAAAGACAACTAGCGCCATCTATTATTAAATTACAAAGATATGAACTTGGCAGCATCTCTCGTTTTAGGTACGCAGCTGGCAATAAAATTATGTATTTAATTTTGTTTGTTATTATTAACTTCTTATTACTTCTTAATGTCTTTATAGACACCATTTAAATACGATTATTTTTAAATATTTATAAGACTACATTAATTATTAACTGAACGTAAAACGCTC
>CAJQZN010040170.1:0-44318 GCA_907164685.1 Colias eurytheme
ATATTTCTATTCTCAAGCGAATGCTAAAAGCGTAGGGCGGACGGTCGAAATTCTCCGGTGTTGTTAATTTAGCTGGAAAATTCAAGATCGAAGATTGCGTTTTAAAGAAGGGTCTGTCCGTGGAACATCATTATTTTTGCGCTGATTTTATAGTTTGATCCGATTTTAGATAATACCTAGTAGTAAGTATACAAAGAAATAAACTAGAAGTAAATAAAATGTATTCTAATTCAACTGTGATTAAAAATTAATTACATCCGTGCTTGGAGAAAATAGCAATTAAATTACGTTTGTTGTTCCAGAGATTTACTAAATTGAAGTAGACTTGAGACTCGGGACTTAAAATATTACGTTGTGATTACTTTTAAAATGTTGTAATGTGTTTAAACTTGGCCTCTTATAGTAGACTGTATTTTTAACAGTTTATAGTACTTATCAATAAATATGCAAGCATATTAATAACAGAACATGATGCCTTGTTCTATAATAACACTAATTATAAGGTATTAAATCTTAATATATATAGACTAGCTGTGCCCGCGACTTCCTCCGCGTAGAGTAGTAAGTAGTCCGCGAATAGTTATTTTGGGCATCATTTATTTTTGCAATCAACCTCGTCGGCTTTATAAATTATGGCTGTTACCCACGTTACTAAACCACTTAACCGATTATAATAAAATTCGCACACCATGTGCAGTTCGATCCAGCTTGAGAGATAGGATAGTTTAAACATGTAGGTACCACGGGCGAAGCCGGGGCGGACCGCTAGTCTAACTATATAATGTTCCTGAAAAAGGTTAATGTCGATAACTTTTCGTACTAGGAGCCGAGAGACAATCTGAGCTCATTTTGTCAAAGCCATCAACAAAGAGCCTTTGAATCTAATTTTCGTTACTTTATCGTTTACTTTTGTTTTTATCCAATATTGAATCTCACTTATTTTGTAGCTCTCAGTCTCTAAATCAATCGACAAATTTTAAATTAGATGGAGATGAAGTTTGTTTTGGATGATATTTGTTAAGATTTTCATTGTTTGCTTTATTTTTAGCTTATTTATGTATTCCTTTTGTGTATTTTTAATGCTTCCGTGTTGAGAATTGTGATCAGGTTTAATGTAAGAGTACTGCGATATATTACGACACAAATAAAAATAAAATAATTTATGTACTAATCTGTATATATTTTTAATAACATTGTAATATTTAAAGCATAAAATTTAGTAGAAAATGTTTCTATGAATTTTGTACAAAGTTCTAATAAAAGAGTGCTAATTATATACAAATGTTGGAATTTTCATAATTGCAAGACTGCATTCATCAGTTGTTCGTCGTCATAAAAATAGACAAGCTTATTTCAGTTTTAGTTTTTATTTAATAACTTAAATTAATACAAATTTTAGAGTGTGTTTGAAAGTATTACAGTGTAACGAACATATAATTTATGTAATACCTTGACAATAATTAATCACATCTCTAATTATAAGACTAACTTGTTGTCCAATTTGAGAGAATTCGTAGCTCCACTTAAGCTGTAGGCGCTGAACAACTTTGTGGCGAAGTTACACCTTCGGATATGCAATTATGTATTTACTGGTTAACTGCAATAGTTGTATCCTACACTTTAATAATATAATAGTAATATATTAAGGTATTAGGTATCTAGCACGTTAGCGGGCTTAATCGTATGTGAATATATGTGATCGGCTCTTTGTATATGAAGTACATAGTGACTTGTATTGTTCTACTTAAATATATTGTTACATTGTCTTCGAGAATATTTAAAGTATCATGACAGCATGTAGAGTCGTATACTTCTTCTTTCGTTTTTTTGTTTTTGTTATATATACTTTTGCATCTAATAAGCTCATTATCCGTAACTTTCTCGTCATATAAATCAGACACGGTAGGTATTATAGGATTTTTGAATCAGAAAGACACAATGTCTTCGAATGCTTGGTTAGTCAGCTTGTGACTCAAAACAGAATCTCATTAGGTCAGCCAAACGTCGAATGTGGTCATAGAAATCTAAATAACAAGACACATAGAAGTGCTAAAATGTCATAATTCGTATGAAAACCGCTGTCGCCAAAATCAACACATTCAAACCGAAAGCTAAACAGTACACACAAGTAAACTATGCCTTTTATTGGACAGCTTGATTTTAGTGAAAACTTACTTATCTATTAAATTAAGCTTTTGAATATGTATCCTAACGCACGAATTTACGGTTTATTTTAGAATAACATCCCTAAGTATATTGAGACTTTTTGCTCCAATACGAACAAACGTGATAATAAGAATGGTCGACTGTGTCATTCATTGTTATTTCGATTACTATGGTGACGCTCGTTATACTTGTAAATATTCTATAATTTTAAGGAAAAACGGCATTATTTCTAAAAAAAAATATTTTCCGATGAAATATTATTCCTTTATAAGTATAATTACAACTTGTGGAAAAATTTCCGCAATGGGAATTGCTGAAACACACCATGTATACACTCATACGTCTCCAGAGCAACTGAACAGTGACGAATGCACTGGTGTTGTGCAAATCACCTGAGTGGCGACAAGGTCACGCACGCTTACGACTTCTAGTGTCTTGTTATTTAGATTTCTATGAATGTGGTCAAAGCTCTGCGGCCTGGACACAGGATCTGTCGCAATCTCCGGTTATAATCGTCCAGTTGTATTGGCTTCACCATTGGCTATGTGTTTCGCTTCATGGTGCATTTACACATTCGTGTTCGGTATTCGCCTCGTCTCTTGATGATGCATTAATATACAAGTGATGTCTTGAATCACTGTTAACACATTCTTGAGTAAGTCAGTACAATATCTAAGTTCGTGTTCTGAAGGCAAACAAATTAGACTTCTTCTAGAAACTTTTTTGAATCGTCATAACATGGTAAAACATACCATTTACCTACAATACCACTAGTTGATATTATTATGTATTTATAAGATAAATCTATACCTATATTAAAAGGAAGTCATGAATTCAAACCACAGGTCAATACGTTGCAGCAGGATATCGGTCAATCTCCGTTTGTAGCTGTCCTGCGCTAATTAGTCCCCATTTCGACGCGCGTCATTAAAGTTTCAAACTGCATCAATGTTTATGTTACATATTTTTTTGTTTGCTTCGTTGAAGTCAATAGAAACATGTCTTATGATTTATCTTTATATGTATTTCTTTTACTTTTGTAATGTATCTATGTGTATCTTGCTGATAACTTGTACGTTCAAAATCAATCAGGCAGTGAATTTAACATTATCTAGTTGAATAGGTCTATGACATTAAAATATCATTTGAAAATATTGATTGGTAACTCAATGTATGAGCTATTTCCTACCTTATGGGAAGGTGACCATAAAACTTTTTATTTCTGTACATTATGTAGACCTGCGTAACGAGTGGGTAAAAGTTATATGCAAGTATTGACCGGTTTTACAAAGATTTAGTTAACTAGATAGAGCTTGTGTAATCATGTTAGAGGGTTAGTACGAAGCGAATTTCCTTGACCTTCTTTCCTGTGTTTAAGTAGGTAACTGTACCAAAGAGGCAGCACAAAATGTTTAATTCATTAAAAGACGTTTAATAGCACTACTAGCATCACGAGTGTGTAAAATTTGAAAAAAAGAAAAAAACATTCAGTGCCGTCTTTTACTAAAATGCGCGGCATCTAGCCGAAGCGAAAGAGACAGCCCAAAATGTAAATTGTACTATACGTTTGACTCATTAACAATACGTTTTGTTGCACCAATAGTAACAAGAGTGTAAAGAAGCAAATAAAAAATATCGTCGTTTTTTTATATGCGATATCCAGTCCACTAATTCCTTAGTCACCCCAGCTGTCATTTGCAAGCCATTTCACGTGCTGATTGTATCAGTACCTACGTTTAATTGCCATGCCGGTGTGTTATCCGTTGTTTTGTTTATGGCATATTGGTTTCATTGCCCGTATTTTTTCGGTTTTTATTCAGCGCTTTATTGGGAGGCTGTTAAAAGAAAATCTCTATGAAAAATTCATGTTTATGTATAATTTATTGCATTGTGTAAGGAAAATATTATGAAAATTGTAATTTGAAGTACTTAATACTTTTATGAAATTTCCAAATATTATACTATTGGTATTATAAATGTATTTTATTTAGACCAAAAATGTTCAAATCTTCACTTTTTTTTGTTACTATTGAGAACTTCATTAATCTAAGATCACGTCTTGGATTTTAAATCAAGTCCATATACAATCAAATTAAAATAAAGTTAAACTGAGTTACATATTCAATCAATCTTCTATAATATAAAAATGAATCCCAAAATGTGTTGGTAAGCGCATAACTTGAGAACGGCTGAACCGATTTCGATAATTCTTTTTTTATTATATTCCTTGAAGTACGAGGATGGTTTTTATGTAGAGAAAACGTAAATATGTACCACGGGCGAAGCCGGGGCGGACCGCTAGTTACTAATAAAACCTTATTACAATAGTGTTAAATCCATTGTTTATTAATACATTGCTGCATAACATTGTGAATTATAAATTCAGGTAGCGTTTGAATAAGTTATAACACGTTCTGTACAAGGATATAACTAAAGTTAAGCTTCATTATTTAGAATATTTAATCTAATAAATACTTGATCCATATAAATTAAAAGAGAATTATTATCAATGTTTTAGCAAATAGGTACACGATTTGATAATGCACCCAACCTTTTTATATTTATCTGGAAAATAGGTCGTTATTCTTAATCTCATTAAGGCATTATTAATGTCCGTCTGGATACTAATAAAGCACATTCATTGACAAACATGATGACCCTTACTTTCCATTTACTAGTCCCAGGAGACGATTTTATACCTTTTTGTCGAGGTCAAATCTCCCAAAGGACGAACTTAGCCATGTAGTAAATTGACCATTTTTGGCTCGTCCGCATTATTTTCTTCTAAAATCTTCTGGATAACATCAGGATCAACTTCATCTGACAATTTTCCACTGTTCGACTTCATACTGTAAAATTATATTCATAATCCAGGATGCTAGGCATATCGTAATGCCGTGCCAGTTGCTAGGTTACATATCTTAATACTATTATAAAGGCGAAAGTTTGTAAGTATGGATGTATGGATGTATGGATGTATGGATGTTTGTTACTCTTTCACGTAAAAACTACTGAACCGATTACAATGAAATTTAGCACACATATAGAGGGTAACTTGGATTAACACATAGGATAGGTTTTATCCCGGAAATCCCACGGGAACGGGAAACTATGCGGGTTTTCCTTTGAAAACGCGGGCGAAGCCGCGGGCGGAAATCTAGTTATTTCATATACCTACTAATTAATAAGTTATTAATATTATTTATTTTTGTTCACAGGTAAGTTTCCAGATGCTTATATGCACTAATTGGCGCCCCGGCGTGAGTATTCCCTTGATTAATTTAAAATTGTATTTTCATTTTTTATTTAAGTCGATATAAAAATTCAACCTAGTCACCACTTCTCTTCAGTACTACACTCTTTTTATTACTCGTAGGACAGAATATTATTAATACAAAAATCCAGAAAATCCTTAACCCTCATAGTAACCGCTCTTTGAGCTCTATTCCCGGATTGGCACATTGTTTAGCTGCGAATCCCGCGGAGCGTGAGGTCAAATCGGATTCCCGTGCTGCCTTCCCAAGATAACTTCATACCCAGTTTTAAATAGAAAATTTTATATTTTTTGCCATTCCGTACCCAACTGGATGCGTTTAATGAGTTATGAATGCCTAAAATAGCCGCCATTTAGACTGGCAAGTATTGTATGGTGTATAAACATTTTTGTGAAAGAGAAAAATTTTATATTTAAAAATGCAACTTGCATATCATTTTGACAAAGGTTTTAAATTAATATTCCAGTTTTTTTTTATGAGCAATTATAACAAAAGTATTTCTATTCATTTCATTAACATGCTAACATTGGAATATGCTTCTAATAACCTATTAATAATTACTACCAAATAGAGAATATGTTCTGTTAAATTTAATCCTTGAAAATCACAGTATCGTGAGAAATAGCACTCACATAGCCTAAACTTACTTCATTTGATACAAGCTAGTCTATTAAACACAGGTAACCCAAATGACAAACAATACGTCAGGAAACTCAATAAAGACAGCCATGAGCTCTCATTCCCCGTAATTTGTAAACTCATCAAACTCATAAGTATTCAACGCCTGTTTCCCCAAGAACGTAAATCACATAGACTCATATTGTGTCGAACGGCCATAAAACCTTCTATACATGGAGCTGACAACTGCGCAATTTTGATCTCGATGCTGTTTATTGACTTGGGAATTTTAATTTTCGTTTAGTGCATGATTGTGTCGACATGGTTTTGCAAAATTTTTTTGGGTATCGGTGGTTTGGCAATTTAAAGAAACGTATCATTTATAAATTATATTTTGGTCTGGGAAGAATCACGCTAGGTATAATTAAAACATGGAAAGCGCCTTTCAAGGCCGTTACTACTTATTAAGGCTTTGTTTGCTCATTTGTTTTCTTTAATGATAAAATTAAAGCCGTCCTTAAAATTTTCCAAGTCGATGGATCCGCACTTGAGATTTGAGCCCTAAATAATAAGAGATTGTATCGGCCTCTCAGCAGTTTTTTGCTCCACAAGTGCTTGTTTCAAATCTAGCGAAGGTCGGGTTTAATTTGCGCTTGCTAGGAATTTCATCTCGTTGAAAGTCACTTCAATGGAGTGAATTTTCAGCTAATTTGTTTCGATGAAAGCGACGGTCGTGAAAAGCGAGAAAATTGTAATTGTATGGTCGTATTCACTCTATTCAGCCGTTCGTTTACTGCTCTGTCAATTGCGATATTGCTAACGATAGCTCGGAGGGGAGGAAGTGCCCTTACTAATTCTGTTATCTGTCTTAATTTATGTATCTATTGAAGTTTCTTTGTTACAAAGGAACCCTGAGCTTGAAATTTTCCCAAATTTTGATTTGAGCGTCTCCAATGTTATTCTTATTACAAGACATATTTAAAGTTACAAAAATCGATTATTTTAAAACAGCAGGCGAGGTCCCCAATTATTCTCACATATTCAAACCAA
This sequence comes from Colias eurytheme, assembly GCA_907164685.1. Lineage (NCBI taxonomy): Eukaryota > Metazoa > Arthropoda > Insecta > Lepidoptera > Pieridae > Colias > Colias eurytheme. Next base: position 7,110 of record CAJQZN010040170.1, read on the forward strand.
GACCGTAAATTCAGAATCGGTTCGAACAAAGCATGTTCTCGGATAACTAAGCATTAAAGAAGCTCGTGCAATAAATCAGCCGCGTCTTCGCCAACTTTTCGGGGTTCGAGTTATTTACTGACTCTTAATCACTTGAGAAGGTGCTCTGTGAATTATAATTTTATACGTCATGCGTTGAATGTGATTGTCACGTTCGCGATTGATCCCCCTTTTTAGGAGCAACAATACTACCGTTTTAATTGCGCTGTTGAATATCATTATTAATTATATTGTTCTCATCATTCTCCTAAACAATTTCAAACAGATTAGATTGCCGATCGTCTACATTTTAACGTGTTCAAACAGGATTTAAAATGTTGAAACCTTTATTTCCTAAAAAAGTAACTATCGTTAAGGAAATTAACGTCCCTTCCAATTTTTTATCTTGTTTAATTATTATTTTTCATTAACGATATGGTGTTTTCGATATGAATCCTTTAATAAAAATACAAAATGATGCGCACCACGCAGTCATTAAGTTAACAGCCTTATCAGGTTTCAATTTTTAAATGAAATTTTTTTATTAATTATTTTTGCTTGACACGGAACACAAAATAAGGAGAGTTTGTGTAAATTATTATTTGGGAACTGATAACTGAACTGACAATTTTTGACATGTAATCGCCCCAATATACCCAAATAACAATTGAACCTATTGTAATTATTATTTGAAGAAGTAATAACAAAATGAATACAACGGAACTAAAGTATCACATAAATTTCTGGTGAGGGTAGAACCGATGACCTCGCAAATACGATGCCGGTCTCGGATTTACTGACTTTTAAAAAGATATACTCCCTGATAAATAAGACGGACAAACCCCTTTTATTAAATTGATGGTAGACTGGCTAGAATTTACATAGACTTCGATTTCGTGAAGAACCCTACCTACCCTACGTATACATAAAACGTGTATACTATTTCGATTCCAGGAGTTCAATAGGAAACACACTTGTCCTATATATTTCTGGAATCTTCCGCATACATTATTCACTTTCTAATCGAAAGTTTTCCCATTCTGCTCAAAATGCTTCTCTTCGAAGCTGATAAAAAAGATTTAGCAATATTTATGCTAAAACACCATTCTGAGCTAAGCGACTTTTCACTTGGAATTCTTATCTCCTAACGCTTCTAGGAGCGTTATTGGGTTGTAAAGAAACATTAATAATATGATCGTTAACACAAAGGGACTGGTGGCTAGATAAGCTTCGGGTTTCCTTGCTTGACCTAGATGATAAAGGGTTATACTAAATAAGTTGGGAAAGGATGGGCGGACTTTTATAGTTCGTCTAGACATGAAGTGTGGGTTTCAGAAATATTAAAACTGCTAATATTCATATACCGAGTGAAGACAATAGGTCTTTCTTTTTGGTTATTGCCTGGGTTGGATTTTAGACATTTGACTGAAGAGCTATATTATAAATAAATTGTATTTGGTTTTTTAAGCTATTGCATAGCTTCTATCGCAGGCCTTGAGCGCGGGGACCGAATCCAGAAATTCCGTAACGAAAAACCTCACGCTCCCCACTCCGACGGACACGGAGGTGTGGCTTGAAGGCATGCTATCAGCTATGCAATAGCTTTACCGCGGCAGTCCCCGAGTGCCACACGTCTTTTTTTTTATGTACAAAATGTGTGGCACCAGCTTCCACCTATTATCCTAAAACTCCTCTCTACCACGAGGTTTAAACAATAAAGTTACAAATATTGCGTAATGTATATTAGCGTAGTAGGTTACATTTTTTATTTTTATTTTCTATTTCCCAAATTTAAAGTTCAGTCTGCCTTTCAAGAAAATATCAAGCATCGTAGACATATAAACATTTCAATGTCTATATTATCACAGAACATTCATACACCCGGATTATGTTCGAGGGAGGAATATTTTCTATATACAAGTCCAGTATAGAAGGATCACGCTTTTATAAATCACTGGAGTAAAAATAACGGCAGGCATGCATGAATTTTGTGTTGACATAAAACTTAAAAATATTTTGAAATCTGGTTTTTCGGATATAGTTGCAGTTTTAGGGTAACGTTTTTCTTTTTTTTTTTTCACATCCTATATTACATTTTCACGTGCTTTGACTTTTTATTTCATAAACTTGAATAAAATATCTGTCTTATAATTTTGAGGAAACTAATATAAGTCAGAACTCAAAGAATACAATACGTAAATAACATAATGTAACAGCCACATAATACGGAGACACACATTAATTTGAGTGCAGGAACTTAACCTTAATATCCACCACTCTTCTAACATACGCGTAAAGCAGCCATAGTCTAATCTCCAGCTACAAGCACTATGCAAATGGAAGAAGTTAACGTATAGGCATTATTTATAAGCAGTTTCATCTCAGTTCAGTGGAAACGCTCCTGAATCTAGTGCTCTTGTAAAAACCCCACCTGCCTCTAAGCTAGCTGGTCATGAATATTAAACCCGGTTTACGGTAAAACTGCAGCTATCTTCAAACTATAATTATATTTTAATGGAGTCTCTCTTTGTGAAACTTCATAATTCCTGCTGTAATTTTTTACATGCTTGAATTCCTTTGTGCGGATAGATTATAAACAAAAATGTTTCCATCTATTAGGATATGGATAAAGGTCCTTTGAAGTAACAAACAGAAACAAAAGATAATAAAAAAACTATACATTTTAGAAAGGAAAAATATCAAACGTGAATACACAATATTAGTGGGAGATAATACTAACACTATTATAATACCCGTAGTAAATTGAGATTACGCTTTCATAATTAAAACTTGCACTTTGCACTTCACAATGCAAACGCTTCAACAGGGCTACTGCAGCACAATAGGTAGATTATCCGCCAAGCCACTATCTCATATTAAAAAGATATAACAAAGATATAACATGAATTGAAACTTTTTGGAAGTGCAACAGTGTTTAATATGTAATAAAAAATGAGTACGGAAAACGAGATAATAATCAACGAAGTTCTCTGTTATATATCAAATCGCATTGATGTAATTGATGAACAAGCGATTACTCAAATATGTACAAATAGTTTTTCTGAAAAAGAAATAGAAAATGCTAAAGCCGTTATCTGTGAAAATTTGGGAACACGGATTACAACACGAAAAGGGGACTCAAGGTCTGTGAAAAATGTTCAAGATATAATTAAAACGCTGAAGGAAACAGAACCTGACCACCTACCTATTTTTGTGGCAAGAGATCTGCATAAAATTCCACCGGTCACTTTTGACCACTTGGATGTCACCAAGATTTTAAAAGAGTTAACGTCACTAAAAACTGAAGTTACGCAAATGAAGATGAACTTAATTACGAAAAGCGAAATAACTGAAATGCAAAACGACATGGTCTCCATTAAAATGAAACTCTGTGAGCAACACAAGCCTACTCAACAATCAGATGTTGTGGAAGATCAACATTCCGATTATGGTGGTAGACAGGAAAAGATACAGAAGAAGGTACCCTCATCCCATTCGACAAATATTCAAACGACCGCGACGGATGTATTATGCACAAAGGAATCGGTCGAGTCGAGGATAGTAGATACAAAGGTAAAGGCGAGTACACATACTTCCTCATATCGAGACGTTGTTGCTGCTCCGCGAGAAAACAATAATAGAAATGACAGTGATGGGTTTCAATTAGTCACTAAGAGGAAAAAAAATACTCAGAGAAATATGCGCGGTAAAGGGCACGCGGACGATTTATTACAAGCTGTTCCTACTACATCAGCGTTATATATATCTCGAGTTCGTTGCGAAATTTCCGCGGATAAATTAGAGGAATACATTAAAAAAAAGGGGGAAAGTGTGATTAAAATTGACTATTTAAAATCATTCAATAATCAAACAAATTTTAATACATTTGTAGTAACGATAGAAGCGCACAAATTGAATATATTTTTAAACGAAGAATTTTGGCCGCCTGGTATAGTGTATAGAAAATTTATTTATAAAAATAAAACCCATGGAAGTAATAAACGAACGCATCTATCTTCAAAATAATAATAAAAAAATGGCTACTAACATAAGAATATCTTCATTCAATTGTAAATCGGCAAAGAGATCTATAGAACATATCCGTCAGCTTTGTCACCTTTCGGATATCGTTGCGCTTCAGGAGACGTGGCTCATGCCACACGACCTTGGCTTTTTATCTGAAATTGACGAAGATTTCCTTTATCATGGAATTTCAGGTGTAAATGCTTCCGAGGGCATTTTAAAGGGTAGACCATATGGTGGCGTGGCTCTTTTATGGAGGAAGAATCTTTTTCAACAAACGAATATTATTGATACAGCCGAAGAAAATTCCCGTGTAGTTGCAATTAAGTTTAAGATAAATAATTTATTCTTTATTGCGATGAGTGTGTACATGCCCTGTGATTGCAGCGATAACTTAACGGAATTTACAAGTACGCTTAGCGCGATGAGCGCGGTTGTCGAAAGCTGTGATGTGCAAATGGTTTATATGCTAGGCGATTACAATGCTCATCCAGACTCTTTGTTTGGACGGGAACTTGGGGCTTTCTGTGAGGAGATGGACTGGCGCTGCTCTGACATTGATATGTTGGATATGCAATCGACGTTTACGTTTATAAGTGATGTGCATGGGTCAGTGAAGTGGTTAGATCACTGTGTCTGTACAATATCAGCCTCGCGCACTATTGTAAAATGTGAAATCCTTTATGATGTATCATGGTCTGACCATTTACCTTTACGGTTGTGCTGTAAGTTTGACATGAATATTCCGCCACCCAAAATCATTATGAGTGATAAGTATGCGCCTAATAAAATAAATTGGGGTAATAGATCCCTACAACAAATTAAATCCTATGCCAAATTTTGTGAAAGTAAATTAAAAGATACAGAATTAAAATTAGATTGTCAAAATTGTAGTTCGTATTGTTCAAATAAAACACATTTAAGTCTTATAATATCAGAATATAATAGAATAATTGACATTTTGCAGCAAGCCGCCATATATACATATATAAATAAGAAACAATGTAGGAATAAATGTATTTTGAAGTGGAATACTCATGTCAAGAAATACCACAAAGAAGCTAGGGCGTATTTTAAACTATGGATTATAGCTAATAAGCCTCGTAATGGTGAATTGTATCAATTGATGCGGTCGTCAAGAAATAGGTTTCGATCCGCTTTAAGAAAGTGTCAAATGGGTCAAGAACAATCCAAATATGATTTATTAGCAAAGTATCACACTAATAAAAATTTTGTAAAATTTTGGCGTATCACAAATTCATGTAACGGGACTAGGTCTATCCCTAGTACTATCGGTTGTGAAAGTAATTGTACGAAAATCGCAAATAACTTTAAAATGCATTTTCATGTTGATTCATTAGCGGTGAACAATTTATATTCTGGAATTAATTTTTGTAAACAGGTAGATTTTGTAATTAAGGATGTTGATGTAGTAAGGTCATTTAGAAGTGTTAAGAGAGGTAAATCCTCTGGCCATGATAAGTTAAATATTGAACATTTAATGTATGCGGGACCCTCTCTGATCACAGTATTAACTACTTTGTTTAATTATTTTATAAAACATAACGTATTGCCATTGGAATTTATGAGGACAACAGTTGTCCCTATAATCAAAAACAAAATGGGTGATCATTCAGATGTTAATAATTATAGACCAGTATCTTTAGCAACTGTATTCTCAAAAGTATTTGAACAGATTTTACTACCATCTTTAGAGAATAAAATAAAACTTAATGATAGACAGTTTGGATTTAGGCCTAATGTTTCTACTGATTTGGCTATATTTTCTTTAAAAAATTGTATTGCTTATTACACAGAAAGAAAAACATCAGTTTATGCATGCTTTCTCGATTTAAGTAAAGCGTTTGACCGTGTGGTGTATGATAAATTATGGGGCAAGTTGCAAAGGTCTGGTGTGTCAGATAGCATTATTCGCATTTTGAGGTTTTGGTATCAAAATCAACAGAATGTAGTAAAATGGCAAAATTCACTCTCAGATACCTACGTTCTAAATTGTGGAGTAAGACAGGGTGGTTTAACCTCTCCTTTGTTGTTTAATTTGTACATTAATGACCTGATTGAGGAACTGAGTGCGACTCATGTCGGATGTCATATAGGAGGATTTAACATTAATAACCTGAGCTATGCAGATGACATGGTTCTCCTCAGTCCCTCAATCAGAGGACTCAGGGTGTTGGTGGGAATCTGTCAGAAATATGCAAGTGAACATGGGTTACTTTATAATGAAAAAAAAAGCAATGTTTTAGTGTTTCGGTCGGGGCGAGGTCCTGACAACGTCCCTCCGATATATCTTAATGAAACAGAGTTGGTTAATGTAAATAAATTTAAATATTTAGGGCATTTCGTTACCAGCACTCTGAGTGATGACGAGGATATAGAGAGGGAGAGAAGAAATCTATCAGTTAGGGCAAACATGATAATAAGGAGATTTAAAAAATGTAGTAGGAATGTCAAAAAGCTATTGTTCACAACCTACTGTCAGTCATTTTATACAAGTAGCTTATGGGTGAAGCATACACGAAAAACAATGAACACATTTAGAGTACAATATAATAATGCATTCAGGATGTTCATGGGATTGCCACGTTTTTGTAGTGCATCTTCAATTAGGGATAGAATTAATAAAAATGATAATAGTATTTTAAAAGTTCTCAATAATGTACATAATTTTATCAACAAGAAATGGCTTGTAACTCTTAAATCTAAAAATAAGTATATGTAGTTTTATTAACACTAGAATAAGTACTACTAACAATATATGGGCAATGCTGCCTGATACAAATAAAGAAATAAATAAAAAAAAAAAAAAACGTCATAATATACGATATATCAACGCGAATGCCTCGTTTGGCATAGAATTTTAGTTTAGTAAATATCTACTATAGTCTGCAGATTATTTGCTATTACACGTAGTCTTATTAAGGGGAAAAATGCATTTACATTAAGTGAAGTCCCGTGTCCCCGTAGTGGGGTAAGGGGCAGATGCATTATTCATACATCTGTTTCACTGATCGATTTTCTTTAGGGACAAGTAGGTGATCAGCCTTCTGTGTCCTGCCAGACCGAGACATTTTTTTTTTCTTCGTCTCCACCGGGAATCGAACCCAGGACCCCTCGGTTCTACGCTCACGCGTCAACCACTGTACCAAGGAGGCGGTCATTTACATTCCACTTCTATAAAAACAGTCGCAACTTAAAATTAATCGTGTCAGTGTAACAGAATTGAATTTCGTCATTCAACTTTTTGATAGGATTGGGGGAGAAAGGTATAAAGTTTTTATAATTAAATAGCTGGAAGTGAAATGACGCAGCTTTCTTGCTTCCTTGAATAATTGTTTTCTTTTACCATTGATCAGGATCCACAATTTAACTTCGCCGCTATCAAGAATGTGCTAAAAATGTTCTTGATCCTGTACATACACTTTTTACGATTTGTATTTTGCCAAATATTTCTTCAAGCCGAGGGGCTCGATTGAGGAATCGTGAGACAAAAAACACCAAACCAAAATAGCCAGCAAGCAATTCGAATATAAAGCGGCGCGGGCACGTCGCATTTCGTCTCCAAGACCCGATAAATTTTGTTGGCCATAAATCCGGCCATGTCGATACTGCGAGGAAAACTAGCGACCCTAATAGCTCCTCTAATGAAACTGCTCGAACGTTCAGGTGAATTAATGTTCATTGTGAATTTATTTAAACATTCAAGTATTATCTGGGTTTATTGCCTGGTCTGTGGATTCATGAATGAAGTTTGTAAGCGATTAATTGACAAAGAGGCAGATTTAGTTAGATCCTTGTATTGGAATTGTTATACTTACAAAATATATGATGTGTTGTATAATATCATATTCTATACAGGGTTACAGGTTAAGTCGACCTATTCCTGTTAAGAGCGTGTAGTAGGGGTCAAAACAAACTGATTTCATCTTATAATACCATATCCAAAAGTTAGCCGTTGAAGAGTTATTGCAATTTTAATTTTTTCAATAAATAAAATGCCACTTTATCTTCGCATTTAGCGTTTAATTTTTAATTTTTTAATTTTTATTCTTAAATGCCACATTATCTTCGCATTTAGCGTTTAATTTTTTATTTTAATTATTTGGTCTGGGTTTTTTTTGAGTTTTTATGTAAAGGTTGAGTTAAACAATAATTCTCAGCAATAAAAATCCATATCGCTGCATGGCTTTTAAACTAAAAATAATAACATTAAAGTAATTAAGTTAACTCGTTTTAAACAAAGATATTGAAAAAAATCTCTATGAAAATGTGTCTGCAGATGTTTTTAAAACATGAGCATGTTCTTAGCTATGTAAAAATGTATGATAACCTCAGGTAGCATTCGTAGATTCCAAGAAATCGGGGATAAACTTGGTATGGGGAAATAATTCTTAGAATAGCTCATTAACATCGGTCTAGTTATTATCTGCCTATGTATAAATCATCTTTTTTGTAGAACCTTAGTCGAGTGATATTGTTTGTCGACAAACATCTGTTTTGGAGCATATTGTACTCATGCTAATTCCTCAAGCATGTGCCCGAAATAATTGACTACATTTTAGGCTGGTACCACACGAGGACAGCTGCGGTCTGAACCAAATTGTCTCATAGAAAAAGCCCCGGTTAGAACCGTACTCAAACTTCTAAACAATTAACCCGAGTGAATCTAGGCTGGCAAATACTCTCCACTGTTTAATTTGATGTAAAAGCAAGTGTTCAGTCGTTGACTCGGATTTGGATTTGCTGTAAACTTTGCAACAGTTGTATATAGCCTAAGACATCTGAAAATCTATACTAATATAATAAAGCTGTAGAGTTTGTTTGTTTGAACACGCTAATCTCAGGAACTGCTGGTCCGATTTGAAAAATTCTTTCGGTGTTAGATACCTAGCCCATTTATCGAGGAAGGCTATATCATGACGCTAAGACCAACAGGAGCGGAGCAATGCGGGTAAAACCGCGGGGCACAGCTAGTTAAATTATGTTTCTACTGCGTAAGTTGAGTTGGCATTAAAGGAAGTAAGAAAAGCATCCGATTGCAATAAAGATTGCTAATGGTATTTATGGGAACGATGTTTTCGATAAAATATGACAATTGCGAGACGAAATCTGGTAATTTTCGTATTTTATGTTGTTATAACTTGCCACCAATCGTAAGATTGGCTTCATAACCATTTCAATAAATGGGACTTAAAAAAAGCTTTCTGATCTTCATGAACCTTAATAATTGACAAGTTTATCAGGAAATACATCAGAAGATTATCCCTAATGAAGTAGTTTTAAAGGAACTTTATAACCTAATTTTTCAGGAATACACAACCACCTGTTCTGATACCTCATTTTAATAAAAAATAAATATGGAAATATGAAACTATTCATAATGAGTCCATTCACGTTCGAAATTAATTCTTGAACCATGAAATTCAAGCTTTTTAAAAGCTTTAGCAAGTTTAGGAATTATAATACTTTTACATTCAAATGAATTCCATTGATGTAGCTTGTATTAAGGTTATTTCAGCTATTTTTTCAACGAAAATAAAAATATGAATGAAAGTATCAAGAGAAATGTCTGGATTACATAAAATGTATGCATACGCATGAGATGGGACATACAATATATAAACTGAAATGCGTTTTTTCGTTCTCAAAACCGTCCTAAATGTACGTTTTATTTCTTACAATGGCAGAAAATTTCTAAATCTTTGTAAATAGCACTAATTCAGATCGAATGATTATATAGCAAAACAAATACATGTAACATAAAGCAAACGAGCCGTGAATAGATAAGTTGTAGATGTCTTGTCGATACCAGAGCGAGTGAGGCAATGGATGCGGAAGTAAGGGTGTGGCTAGAGGATGAGCGGGAGCGGGAGCGGAAAATAAAATTGTTTGTGTTTTATATTTTGAGGATCAATAGGGAAGTGGTCAAGACCACGCTCGATGGTAAGGCGAAGATTTAAATAAGTATGAATAAATATAAGGTCGTAAATGGTTAGGTAAATAGGTAATGGTTAGTTGGTAGGTCTAAAGTTTTAGGTATGATCGAACTGAATTATTGATTCAACGTTGTATAAAATCCGTTGTAAGTTATTCCTTAAAATATTTTAACACACACACTTGAAAGGTAGAATATGTAGACAGATATATTGTAGCCGTAATAAGGCTGGGTGGACAAACGTTAGATTTCCTCTTTATAGCTTCGAAGTAAAATAACTACAAAAAGTTCCTTTGTACATTAAATGAAAAAAAATACTCGCTATTTCATGTATATCGTCGTAGTCTCACACGGCCTAAATAGGACGCCGCACTCAGTATATATTTGCTGGATTAGTAGCTATTAGAAAAAGTAGCGTATTGCGGTTAAACATCGTATGTATCTGTATCGTTGAGATCGTTTCATAAAAAGTACTACGTAAGTAAAAATGTACGACTCTGGAATTAAAAGAAACGAAAAGTATTTTTATGTTGAAGTTTTTATGTAGTATTTTAACTGGAAAAAAATCTTCAACTTGACACTATTCTTGTGTTCTTTACTGTATCAAAATAATGATACATTACAACGATGTATGAATTTTTCAGTATTTTTTTTGTTAAGCGTTATTAATAGCTTACAAAATATTATAAAATTTATGTTCATAAATATACTAAAGCTATACGAATGTCTAAATGTAATTACCTAAGGCCAATTTATTATAAGGGATCAATAAAGACTCGTTTTGTTATTTATAGACGTGGAAAATTAAATATTGATTTGCTTCAATATTATAAGCAGGATTGTAATTTGTAGACTGAACATAACAATACCTGTGTTATTCTATTTTCGTTTATAAGCTATAAGCTTTAATCAATGTTTATTATAATAAATGAGCAATTATATTTGAAGCTTTGTTGTTTCAATGTGAATTCTAGGTCTCTCGTATACTATGGAAACATATTATATATTATAAGGGCTTTGTCTGACGAAGGTTTGCGTATCAAGTATTTCATACAGCCTGTAGAATATTACACTCGTTAGTCTATACGTAATCTTACTACATATATACTTTTTCGTCACACTGTAACTATTCTTACATATTCCTATCTTTACACAGTCTATAGCTATACGTATACCTATGACTATTATATCAGCTAGATAATACTCATTCAGTGGATAATCTCATTACCGGCCGCTGAACCGCTCGTCTGTTTCACTTTTAACTTTATTGCTTTATCGATTGTCACTCACACCGTCATGCGACACGTGATACGCAGTTTTCGTGTTCAAAAATAGGTTATTTTTAATTGTATTATATTTTTTATCTCTATAGCTGATATAAAATGAAATAAAATGCTTATATTTACGTGACAGATTTTAAAGAATAAAGAAAATGGATCGTAGGCGCGATTCAAACACGCTACTTTTTGTAGTACCGTAGCCATGCAATGATCTCACTTCAGCACTATCAAATGGTCAAATGTTTTTAAAACGATTTCAATAAAGATAGTTGTAAACGTGTACGAAATATTCTTTGAACTGAGGTCTGTTTACTTATGAAAAGAGTAAATCCACGGTATAGAGACGTTCCGAGTTCCGACAGCACTTTCAATCACAATCTTTTCAACTATAGTTGTAGTTAAATAACATAATATTACTGTATCAGTAAGACTAGTATTAAAACAGTAGACATCATGTTACGGTGTTATTCTAATCAACTTTTGTAGAAATAACTTGAAACTCAGAGACGAAAAAGGTATCATGACCTAGTTATTTATACAAATATACGTAAAAAGGATCGAAAACTATATTACAGGAATCATACATTAACATCTAGTGACAACTATATGTAAGGGTTACAGCCGGCTTGCATAATGAATCCGCTGGATTTGCATTTTATCACACGCGATTGAACTAATGCCTCAGCTGTGCTCAATAAGGGCATGTGTTTAATTTATTGTACACAAAACAATGCACCTTTACAATTTACAATACAAAATATAGTGTTGCTTTTACAATTACACTTATATTATACAAAATACAGTGTGCCACTTTTACAATTAAACTGGTATTATACAAAATTGCAGTGTGGCACTTTTACAATTATACTTATGTTGAACGAAATATAGCGTGGCATGTAGAGACGCTAATTTTATAGTGAGTTACGTGATAATTAAAAAGTGCAGTGCTTTTAAATTGCTATTTATTTGTTGCTAGTTTCTGAGCATGCTTTCTTTGACATAGTACCCCGATATAAAAGGTTCTAGTGCTAAATGTATAATCTATATCTGAACAAAATTGTATACTGTTACAACAAACTTTTATGCTGTCGCTACTAACTGTTAGGAAGATTGTATCGATATGCTCTATGAAGACAATTATATTGAAAATGGCGGCTATTACACTAAACCCGTGTTTAAATGAATTTAATATCCTTGTTACAGGAAGTAGGTAATTATTCTTACTATCCATAAAAAATCGTCATAAATCTATTTTAATATTTACTATTGATTATTTTAGTTCAATTTTGAATACTGTTATGTACCTTATATGTAAACTACCTGAAATTCTATACATAACATAAAGGTCTATGTAACAGTGTAAGTTAAAGTTAAAGTAACCGTCTCGAGAGGGTATGCCGTTTTAAAACGAAACCAATCTGTGGCTTCCAACAGACAGACGAACTTACTCTGCAATTTATTGCTACCCACCTTTTTGTTAGTTTCGAATTTGAATTCTGTGTTTCAAATTGTTTCTCAAAAACGTATATTTATTTCTTTCGAGATTAAATTTCCTCTGGTTTATGAATATTAAATATGTACTAGTTGTGCCCCGCGGTTTTACCCGCATTGCTCCGTTCCTGTTGGTCATAGCGTGATGATAGGTTATACCTAAGACTTCCTCGATAAATGGGCCGAAATAATTTTTCAAATCGCCCAAACAAACTCTTCAGCTTTATAATGTTAAAATTAGTATAGATGTTTGCATGCATATGCGTGAATTGATTTTTTGTAAAAGAACAATTTTGATGTCCAAATAATATGACATTTAAAAATAATCCACTTGTTCTAGACTACAAACCTGAAAATCATTTTATCACAAATTGTATTCCAGAGCGCGAAATAAGATTCAGTTTCATTCTTACATTACAAAAGTAAGATTAGACTCTATTAATGTTCACTTCATAAAACTTTGGACAAAAAGCTGTTATCCCGAAGTATTGTGAATGATTTCCGCTCGATCGGCTGCGTTCTTGATGCTTTAAATTGACTTTGTATAGAGGGAAATTTATGATAAGCCTTCTGGAATTTTCTAAAGGCTGTCTCTTTGGTAAAGTTATACTATTTTTATTGTATTAATTGAAAGGGGCTAAAACGATAAGTTGGGCTTCTTCTATCTATACTAATAATATTATAAAGTTGAAGAGTTTGTTTGTTTGAACGGGCTAATCTCAGGAACTACTGGTGCGATTTGAAAAATGTTTTGTTTGTATTTATCTGCATACGTGATATTTAAATGAATTGTTTTACAAAAGCAATGTAAATAAAGCAAAAATCTCAGCATATTGTTGATTAAAATGTGTCGAATGTTGGAGTTTCCATCAGCGTATGATTCACGTTTTTGAAGAATAATTTTTACATTTGTGTATTCGCCACACCTTCTACATAATGTTTTCATATTTTTGGTTGAAAAAATTTTATTCGAAAAACCGTTCTCGTAATTTAAATAACAGTACGACATTTGAATTAAAAATAATGAAATAATATTTTGCAATTCTGTTTCTGTCCTACGGCTAAACAATTGAACTAATTGTATGAGAGCGTTCACTAAAATAGCTGTGTCTGAAGAATTATTTAAACAATAATATATTATTTTCTCTAAATAAGGGTAGATAAGGTAAGCTTTCTACATTTATTTACGTAATACAGGCTTAGCAATACCAATTGATTCATATTACCTTTTTGCCTTATCTTTCCGCTTCGATATTGTAACTCGTCAGCAAACGTTGCGTCTAAAGGCTTTGTCAGATAGAAGGCGTACATACCGTGCGTCAGAATATAGCGTCGCCGAGCTATGACGTCGAATTGTGTTGTATAGTTGCCGGCACGTAGGTATCATGACAAAAAGTCGTCTTGAATGAAAAGTTTGCGCATCAAGTTAAAGTACTTTTTTACATGTGTAGGCTTCTCTCACTACGCCACGTTACTTACAGTAGTAACTACACGTTCTATCTGACGTCAATAGCGCCTAGTACAATAAATCACGGCGTCATAGCACGGCATAAGGATACAGCGCTAAGTACGCTTTCTATCTAACAAAACCATAATCCATTGCAACGCTCTATTGCCAAATTTAATTTTGCGCCGTAATGGCTCGCTATCAGCGGGTTTAATATCAAATAACAGCCTTCCCACAAACGTAGTGCATTCCTGGAATATTACATTGTTTAGAATTATGGAGATGAGGTATGTGTTTGGGATTAATTGCGAGAACTGGCCCTGAGCTATTTATATGATATCAGTTGATGCGGTGTTTGGCATTTTCTATCACATGCTTTATGGAGTTTTCACACATGTATGTAATTGTATTACATATAGACATCTATATTTATTACGTGAAATGCCCTCTTAAAAACATTTCAGGCTTTCAATATATTTTATTCTCTCGCGTGTTATACATATTATAGGAATATTCCTATTCCTGCGACGCACGTAGCTCCGAATTTGCATCCCTGCTTTTAATTGCTAACTGCTTTTAATTCAGATCAATCTCATAAAATGTTTACTTATAAAAATTGGTTGTCTGTAAAGTCGTTTACTGACGATAGTTGAACGTGACAACGGCCGATTGTGCTTCTTTGTCGCTCGTTCCGCGCTCTCGCTTGCACTTCAAGCCTTACATGGAACGCCTCAGAGTGAGGTAACGCCGCATGAGTCATGTTTTTTCGTGCGTGCAGCCGGCTCTATCGAATTATAAGACGTTGTCACGTCAAAAACGTACTCTTAGGATACCGTACCTTCTAGCCTAAAATTATTCTGAATTTAATGATTTGAGTACGGGTGGTAGGTAATAGGTATGTTAATGCACATTTAATTTATAATTTACAACACCTAATGTGTTTATTTCAATTTACAACGCTATTCAGCTTCCTGTTTTTATTAGCTCTTACTATCGATTTGTCTATCCGTCGGTTTATCAATCGATTTCATCTCTAAATAAAGCTTGAGGCATAGCGATGTAATATAAATAACATCGTAATGCCTCAAGCCTTATTCTAATTAATAAATGAGAACGTACAAGATAAAGTTGGTAATTTGAAACTGCGCTTATCAATTCGCGTCACGGGTTTATTGGGCCAAATCTCGGTCCTCAGTAAACGATTTCCTTAAGGGTTTAGGGATTACATTGATTGAAATTATCCGTATTGATGTGTTGGATATGTTCATGTGGATTGATTGCGGCTTTAGCCATCGGATGGTAAATTTAAATGACGTTTTTAGGTGGGTTTTGTGCTACTAGTTAGTAGTCGATGTTTTTTTTTTTTTTTTATGTTAGGATTAGGCAAGCATTTGACCATCGCTTCGCCTGATGGAAAGCGACAAGCGTGGTCTAGGATGGAGCATGTTTGCCTAATAAGTGTCTATTCACATTTCTCTTGAATAAATCCAGATTGTAGTTTCTGGGAAAAACGGAAGCCGGAAGATTGTTCCACTCCTTACTAGTACGCATAAGAAAAGAAGAAGCGAATCGCTTAGTGCGTATGGGTGGGATGTCGATGACATAAGGGTGGAGACCGGCCAGGCGTCGAGTCCCTCGATGATAAAAAGGAGAAGCTGGCAACAGGTTATGCAGTTCTTCAGCACATTCGCCGTGAAAGATTCTGTAAAGTCGATGTTTTAAGTTGGTGAAAGTTCTAAATGTTTGTAGTTATTGTTAAGTATGATGGATACATCATAGATTCAAATAGTAGTGTAGGGTCTGTTTATTTTTAATGACTGACAAAACTGTAAGTCTTAAAACAAAACGGTAGTAAAAATAAAACTTGAAATTACAAGACATTAAGAAGCAAACAAAAAGATATCTAAAGCATCTATATAGATTACCTTCTGTTTCTGGGCGTAATAAATTTACCAACGGTATCCTAGCATTATTCAAAGACTAAGATTTCTCCAGACTCCAGATAGGTATTAAATTTGATTAGTTATGCAGATTTCGTATCCCTTTGTCTCCTGTTTTGCATGTTATTTTGATATCTTGTTCAATGTATGCACAACAATTGGATCGGATAATTGCTAGATGTTTTGTTAATTTCTTATTTAAATATTTAGGTCCTAATAAAAATATAGACTTAAGTAATATTTTGAAAACAATCAAATAAATGAATAAACCAATAGATCGTATTTAGTATTGCATGGACTGCATAATTAATAAAAATTCAGTAGTCGTACCAAACTATATGATAAGATTAAATAACAAATGGATATGTATTTATTTTTAAAACTTCATTTTCAACCAAAACAGACTTCATAATAGAAAAGCTGTCTGAAGAGCTTTATTTACCGTATTGACCGTTACGTCACCGCATTTTTTGCTTTTCATTATTGCCCTCATGAATCTTTCAGAGTCATACATCCAATTGTACAAATACAGATGTGACAGCATGATTTAAACCTACAGTTAACCCCGCATTGTTCAAAAGCTCGTTTAGACGTACAATCAATACGGCGTTACGTGCCAAGCGTTGATTTTTTGTCGGCCACAGCGCCCGGGGGAAATCATATATGTCGGCAACATGTCGGCCAGCTTGGGGGTTGTCGGCCAGTTTTGGGAGATGTCGGCCAACTCTATCGCTAACAATTTGATGGACGTGGATCTTTTCGGATGAAGGGATATGTGTTGTTTTGATGTGAATGGCTTACGGGAATTTTCATGAATCGTTTGCGGTTTTCCTTCGTTTTGTTTAGAATCCATACATTTGTAGGTAAAATTCAGATAGAACAATTGGAATTGTCGTTTCTGTTTTTTTTTTATTTCCTATAAATTAGGAATTTTAATATCTAAAAAAAGGAAGAGTGAAATCGTTAGATACGTAAAATCTGTACGCCATTTATAACAATTTGTTTGAAAATACAACATCTTTTAAATCAATAGGTACCTACTGCAAAAGTTTAAATTAACAATCTTCATGAATCAACTCAGTCTCCCTTTTATAAATACTACATTAGCCCATAAAACGTTACGAAAAGTCCCTTCAAGTTCCCAACCCAACCCAGAACTAAAACCTTAAGGAACCGGTGGGGAATCGAGACTAATTGTACTTAACGGGTGCCATGAGACACTTCGCGTCTGGTTCAATGACCTGACTTCTTGGTACCCCCAAAATGGTCCAGACGTATAATTAATGTTCCCCGTGCTTGCTTGGCAGTTTTATGGTATGAATTTATTTGTCTTGTTCAGAGGTTTAATATTGTGTATGAAATTTGAATTTAAATGCAACTTAATTTTGTCATGTTTTTGCTTATGCAAATCACTACATAGTATAAAACAAAGTCGCTTTCTCTGTCCCTATGTCCCTTTGTATGCTTAAACCTTTAAAACTACGCAATGGATTTTGATGCGGTTTTTTTTAATAGATAGAGTGATTCAAGAGGAAGATTTTAGTATATAATTTATTAGGTTTTAGACAAAGCGGGCGAAGCCGCGGGCGGTAAGCTAGTATGTGTATAAATCACGGCTATGATTAAGTGTGGTGACTAAAAGGTCGATCTCCTAATTGCTAAGGAAATAAAATCCATACTTGACTTAAAGAAATAGAATTTCAATTGTAAAACATTAATATTTGCAACTGTAATGAAAAACTGTTTTGTTAAACAACAACATTATTAATAATTTTTAAATCCGTTGGAAAGTCATTAATTTCTAAATGTAATTAACGTTGCTTATTATTAAACAAAACATATAAAATATAAAGGGAACGTTGTATTTATAAGAGCTCAACTGGGATAAAGATTTATTGTAATTTTTCATAAGCTGTGAGGAGGGGCTTTCCTTACTAACTCAAACAGACAGCGATTGACTATTTTTTATAAAATTAAGGCTCTGATTATTATTAATGTATCTTTTGCTCTATTTTCTTTAAGTTCTCTTTTTTGTGGGTAAATCTTGCATAGGGCGGCCCCCAGGAAAAGGCTTATGTCGGATGCCTATCGACTATATTATATTCTACTAATTCGGCGTATGCGCAAGTATTTTTGAAACACATAGATACGTATGTGTATTGTGTAGGTCTATTGCGTTTTTGAGCCAAAACGAACGATTTTGATGTAATTTAGCATCGATAGCTAGATCTTGAAGAATAATCAAACAGACACATATTTTTCTCGCGAAAAACAAACTTGAGAGGAATGCAATAGTGGGTGAAAATAAATCTTTCTCAGCGAGAACTTGCACATGTAGTAATGATTATATTTTAAAACATGGTAATCAAATTTGTTTATGTTATAATGGTTAAATTTTTAAAAAGGATAATAACAATTTGAGACGATCAAAATCAAACAAACATAAACAAACCTTATTTCTCACAACAACCACATACAATGTATTCAAAATTCCATTCATAATAACACTTGAGACTTTAAAAAGTCGAATCCAATTTGTTCCGCAGCGACACGAAATTTGATGATAAAAAGTTTGAGGTTTCAGTTAAAACTTCTTTATCGCCACTTGTTACAATACTGAGGTAATGAGTTAACTTATATCTGCTATGTTATTTTTATAACGAAATCGTTATTTGTATATTTAATTATAATTAGCCCGCTTGTCCATGCGTCGCCTGGGTAGACTCAGGATAAAAACAATGACGATAAGAGGGAGGACCAAGTGACCTTTCATACAATTTTATACCTAAAAGAGAAAATACGGAATTGTTTAAATACATTGGCAAATACAATATTTAAATCTAAATAAATCCCCATATAAGATAGTTACTAGTTATTATTCTGTGATATAGTTAGGTAAGTATACGAATTTTAGAAATATCGCATTACATTTTTATTTGGTCGTGTTATAAGTGACTCTCGCTGATAAACGATGTTAAATTAATAATTTAATAGAGGAGATTGTGTAAAAGCCGTAGTATTATAATTTCATTAGCAATATTATATCAAGATCGGTCAGTGCCCTCGCACGCTCAATATCCTAACATAAACTTAACGTAATTGAACGGCTCGAACTTAAAATTGCCTCGTGAATCGTGTATACGATAATGCTATCAAATTATGTGGTTCGATTCTTATGGGTAAGTATTTATTATTAAAGTGTAGGTACTTACCTACTTAAAGGTTGCAGGAGTTTTTGTGGGTGAGGTAGGAAAAGATTACTTTTTAGGGCTCCGTACAGAAACAATACAAATGGTGTATTTCCATTGCTGATAATAACAATAAACACTAAAACTGATTAAAATTAATGTTTATTTCTCATGCAACATTTTTTGGCATTTTGTATAGATAATGGAACGGAATCTTTCGTGCTCGAGTCCGATTAGCACATGGCTTATTTTTATTTATCTCGCATTACGTTCCTAACAAAGCTGCATTTGTTGAGAAAATCCCATTTATGTACAAATAAATAGACACACAGGTGCGGTTGGCGTATTCCTTCATAAATAAATATTTCATCATCAAAATCTATCTATAAGATAAAACAGAAGTTTTTACCGAGCATAGAAAAGGTATAAACACTCTCGGTATGTAATATAGTAGGTAAGTATTAATAGACAATAGTCAGTCTCACATTGAATAATGCTAGATTTAAATGCAGTCAAAAGCTATCTTCAAGTGAGTGTGGGGTGGGGGCTGGTGGTGTGCCAGTCGTGATTAGGGCATGCAGAACCGAGTCCGGTTCCAAGTTTTTGAAACCCGGTTCCAAATCGAGCTCAGAACCGGGTAGAACCGGGTTACCCGGTTCTTTTATAATACCTCTGAAAAAATATGAAATTAAACAAAAGTAACTGTAAAAGTACCTGATGGGCCTTTTATTTTACGCGGCTTGTGTCTATTTTATTAAATTAATAAAGAAACAATTTTTCTAGCAATTTTTCCTTTATCTGTGTTAGTTATAAGACGTTACTTTTACCAAATTTAAAGGCTCTGTGTTCATGAGAAGTACCGCTGTAGGGTTTGAGTCCCATGCGAATGTCGAAATTTGCGAAAATTTTCAGCATTTACGGCTGTATCTTTTGATGCGTTGGCTTGTGAGTTTGACTTTTTCACATCATCAAGGGAACGAAGACTTGAGAACTTACTTACTCCTCTGGCGCTGAAACCCCAAAGTGGGTCTTGGCCTTTGAGACGAGAACTCTCCATCTTCCCCTGTCCTGAGCGGTCTCTTGCCAATTATTATTGGATCGTAGCACGCGCAAGTCCACCTCTACTCGATCGCGCCAGCGATACTTAGGTCATCCAACCGGCGGTCGGCCCAGGGGTCGCCCCAAGTATGCCCTCTTCAGTCCTCGTTCCTCACCAATTCGTTCTACATTACCGAGCCAATGGAGCCGTTGTGCTTTTATTTATCCAAGTATATTTGGCTCGGCCATTAGTTTTTCTAGTTCGGCATTTGTTCGGACTCTCCAGCTTCCATCCTCTCGTCTGGTGGGACCAAAAATCTTGCGAAGAAGCCTTCTTTCGGTGACTAAAAGCTTGCGTTCTTCATTCTGGGTCAGGGTCCAGGCTTCACACCCATACATAAGTATTGGTCTTATGACCGTTTTGTATATACGCAATTTGGTATTTTTGCTCAGAAGTCTGGACGCGAGCACCTCATGCAAGGCTGCACCACATTTCAGGGTATTTTGGATACGGATATTAATTTCTTCCTCCCTGGAATGTGAGTCAGTTATAGTGTAACCCAGATATCTAAAACTAGCAACTCCTTTGTACGTCGTATCTCCAGCCTGTAGGTCTTGGCGTTGAGCTCGTGTATCTCTATACCGCTTCATGTGGGGATATTCCGTTTTGTTGGCATTGATTTTTAGTCCAACCTTTTCTGCTTCTTCTTTCAAGATACTCGCGGCTTCGCTCACTTCATCGCGGGTTTCACCTAACATGTCATTAGCATACCCAATCACCTTATGACTTGACTTGAGTATTCGATATAAATTTCAGCTTGATACCAAAAACAAAAACATGACTGGATCATTATATGAAACAGTAATCAACAGCTTTACAAATTCACGACAAATCTAATAAAAATATTTCAGTAGCCTAATTTTTGTCATTTTCGAAACCTAATTATTTTTTGGTAGTACACCCGTAGGAAACTTTTAGTATCTAAGGTTAGACAACCAATCAGAGCCACGCTTGAGGCGTGGCACGAAAATTCGCGATGCACGTGAGTCTGACGTTGCCAGATAGAATAAATTTGTTAAAATAATGCAGCAAAATATAAATAATACTTTATATTTTAATATTTTGGTCGGAACCGGGAGAACCGGGTTTCACACTATTCAGACCCGGTTCTCAAGATCATCAAAAAACCCGGGTTTACCCGGGTTTTTCGGAACCGGGTAAACCCGGGTGCATGCCCTAGTCGTGATGTCCCACTTTCAGTTCATTATGTAAGATGTTCCGAAATATTGGTTTGTTTTGCTCTACATCTACAGTTTTACAGCCATAGTGGAACCTTTTGACTATGCTTTTACAGATGACTCGGGAGTTTTGATACTTTGTGATGTACCTAATAATACATTTTGATAAGGATCGAATTAGTTACCCATATAGTAAAATGAATGTCATTTCGTTTCGCGTATTTAGTTTTTCTAGTGAATTTTTCTTGTATAAGTATGGTTTTGGAATGTCATTTTTCACATTATGGTACTGTGTTGATATCTGATTTATTATTTGCACAGAACAGTAATTATTTGCTATTATTATCTAAGATTCAACTCACGTATCATTAAGAGAGTCCCGTTCCCTATTTCATTGCATAATACATAAGAAACAATGCTTATCTAACCAAACATGGCCTGAGTGGTCCATTTACTTTATATGTTATGTTTTTCTGACATAAGCTGTTCCTGTATCGAGTAATCTCAACCAACTGTGAAACAAGATCCTTTTAAAAGTACTTATTTTATGCTACAGCTAAGCGTTATCAAAACATTATATACTAAACCCTTCTTCTAAAACTATTCTATATATATGTATAACTAAAACAGAATTAAAATCGGTGCAATTGTTTTTGAGTTTATCGCGTATAGACAAACAGATGCCGCGGAGGACTTAAATTAAAATATGTAATAATTATAGCAAATATACGAACTATTTATTTTCTAACGTTTGTCAGAACTTTAGAAATGTTTATTAAACAAAAGGATACGTTACCTAAAAACCTCGTTCCTAGAAAAGCTTTTACCCTTTCTGAGTACAGACGGACTCACGACGGACTAGATTTATAGTTACAACGTAAACCTAAACGTTATAGTAAGCTATGAATAATTTCACATAATGCGGCATTTCAATGCTGTATTATTTGCATTTAATTTTCCATTGTTAAACAGGATTAAAAATGTTATATGTGATATATGTATATTAATTTTTTGTTAAATATTTTCAGGTGGTTTTCATATCGGTTCTATTAAACAATTTTATTCAATTTTATTGTGAAGACTCATGAGCGGTGGTGATCGCAAGCTACCGGGCGACCCACCAGTTCATTTGCCCACGTTTTTATATATTTTTTTATCTTCCATTTATGTTTCATTTATATTTTCAACGAAATAAGCTTTATAAGATTCTTGACAATCGGAACACTTCAGTGATTATTCATAAAATACTTGTTATTCGGCAGAATACGTATAGTAATACAATAGCTATATATTTCATGTTGCTCTAAAAACGTTATAAACACATCCAAGCTCTGACGTCATGGTTTGAAAGCACACAGCTTAATCGCGCGTGAAGTTGCGAACGTGCTCTATGTAAACGATCGTGTTAATTAACGTTCGCTAAATGGCACTGTTTGAGCTAAATATCGCTTTGTTTGATGACGATGATTGAGTACATGAGGTGTGATTTGTGTTCCGGGTTCCGTATGTGTAGATTTATTGGTAAGTAATTTAAAAAAAGTGTGGCTCTCGGGGACTGCCGCGGTAAAGCTATTGCATGCTATGCCTTCAAGCCACACCTCCGTGCCCGTCGGAGTGGGGAGCGTGAGGTTTTTTCGTTACGGAATTTCTCGATTCGGTCCCCGCGCTCAAGGCCCGCGATAGAAGCTATGAAATAGCTTAAAAAAAACATACAATAGAGAGTGGTACTGTGTTGATAGGTATGATTTGGTTATAGTTTGTTGGAAGGTAGATAGTATGAAGAAACAACCTTCTGAATATTATTAGGACAGCGATTATTGACATCTACACTAAAGTTCCCCAATACTTTGTTAGGATCAAGTTATGTACGTAGAAATTCCAATTCCAACCAATTTTTAAGGACAATGTCTGTAGTAGCAGTTGATCATATAAGTATTACGATCTACAATCATTCCATAGAACGTCTTAAGTGTTCAATTCATGGAAAATATAGTAGCAAAAATTGCCTATAAATTTACCGATACAAAAGTGCTCTTGAAAGAAGCCTAAATATATAATATCAAGTTTGAATTTGTTACACTTACGCATACTTTTTAGTTTGGGATCTAGCTAATATTTACTAAATCTTTTAATACATGAATATTTGAGTAGAACCTTACTGAAAAGCAACTTGTTTAGGGATTGAGGCTATCCATTACTGGAACATGAGTGCTATTGTGTATGTATGTAGGTCAGTAGCCCTAGATACATACAATTCTCATGTTTCAGTATTGACAGTTGTAGCTAATGATAATTTATTGTGGAGCAAGCTAATTATTGTTTAGTATTTATTTATTTTATTATGATTTATATGCTTTTTATTGGGGTTGGCTCTAAAATTAATAGAAAAGTAAAAGATGTTTTTTTTCTATAAACTTCGTTTGAATGTAAGATAATCAAACTCAAGATTTCTTATAAAACCACTTTTGAATCGTCATAACATTTTTTAACATTTACCACCACCGATTCGGCAAGCAGTATCTATGGAGAACGGGCAAGAAACTCCATAGTTGCTCTTTAAAAATCATGTCAATGTTACACTTTATTTGAGATAATATGGTACTATGTACATAATATATGCCAAAGAACTGTCCTGTTCTTACGCGACAACCCGCTAATACATAATCAAATGTTTGTTCCTGAATTGCCACTCAGAAAAAAATGTAGAGTTCACATAGATAAAGTCATTATCTACAATATACACACTGCAATATATTTTTAATTTTAGCAACAGATTTATTTAAACTTAACCAATAACTCACAGAAAATGTTTGGCAAGGTACCCTAATCAGATATCAAATGAGAGATATTATATGACCATACAGTACTGAATATATAAATTGTTTAATCAAAAATATCCATCAGTCAACCCGTATCAGAGGAGTTAAGTGTACACTGTGACGCGAATATACAGATACAGCCTGTCCTTAATCCATATCAAATGTATGAAATATCCCAAATCTGCTACAATACCATTTATGTATTCTATTGTGTTCTGAATATTATGTTATTTTCTGTCTAGCCAGCCATATGGTAGCCGTTATTGCAATAAAACTAAATACGGACGCATCGTGTGCCGTTTTAATAAATATGTGTAGGAGGCTTTTGTTTTTAGTAAGCGATTAAACCATTAAATAATGGACAGGTTAATAAGTGCAGTATATGCATTTACTTTGCAGGCAATAATGATAAATTAAATACAACAATTATTCAGTTCAATGATATTTTATAACAAATACATCTTAAAATATGTTAAAGGTACTTAAATCTGGAAATTATGTAAAAAAAAAAAACAATGTATGAGGATTGAAGTGACAAAGGTTTTTCTTTTTTAAAGTACTCGACGTGCATAAATAATTTACAGAAAATCTGAACATCACGTATTAAAAACATGTCAGGTGTCGATCACAAAACAATGAAATGTTTATTGTACTTACAGTTCAACATTGCATTATGTAGATAGTGAAAACGAGAACAACCATCCAAAAATTACTAAGATTTTTAAATTCATTTAAGAGAAGGCTTAGGTTTGATTTACGTTGTAGTTAGGTTACCAAATGCCGAATTTCTGATAATTCCGATCAATATTGCCAAATATATTACATTAAAAATTATAATTAAATAACAAAAAAAGCTCAAAGCACCATGGACTCAGTTAGCTTTAGTTAAAATAGCAATATCAACAGAATGTAATCGAACACTGGACGCCATCTGCTGTCAAGTATTTAACTTCAGCTTAACCAATGAAGCATACACTTTAACGTATTACTTGCTTAACTTAACAATAACTTATCGACGAGCAAGTAGTTCCTCACTCCAACATGATACTTTATCTAAACAGTTGTTTTCAAGTGATTAGTTTAACGAGTACGAAATAAAACATTTTCAAATAGATTGAATTCACGGTTTATTTATTTTTTGCACCGATTTCTATCTTCTAGACAGTCTGGTGTTTTTTCTTGCCTTGCCTTTCTATGGTTTAGCTTATCGGTCAATTAAAATGACACAGAACACATGAAACAGTGTTCAAAGGCTATCAGAGACATTGTCAAGACGTCGTATCGTGTCGTAAGTAAAATATCTTAGCAATACTGTTTCTCACTGCCCAACAAGGATCACACATTATATCCCGCTATCCAGATGAAGCCATAGGTTTAGTAGTTACAAGTGAGGTCGGGTAAGACTCGCTGTCATCGCGTCCTCATACTTAACAACCTAATCGTTTATAACAGTATAACATCTTAGCAATATTACTTCTAGTAAGACAAGTGGGTAGTGTCCCAACAAGGATCGTACATTATATCCCGCTATCCAGACGAAGCCATAGGTCTAGTAGTTACAAGTGAGGTCGCGTGAATCGATGTCGACGCGGCGCCGGCCAGACCGCTGACGTTACAGGGCTGACTGCATTAATGTATGGATTTTTAGTTAGCCACTGCGAATTGTAAGCAAATTTAGTTTTTGGTATAAATGGATTGGATTGTGATATTGTGTGAGGCTGTTTTGTTCGCTTTTGAGTATCGGTGTACGATTTTGTTTGCATTTAAATGTTCGTTTATGCAGTGTTGATTTGGTATACTTGTATAACGTAGGTTATTAAACAACGGGTTCATAGCTTATGAATGAAACATATTAAATAGCCGAAAAATTGTATTCTATACTCATAAGTTTTAATTATAATATCTACATATCTTAAAATGCATGTTGATAAGTAGAACATACGAAGAGAAATCTTCAAAAACTCTACATGTATAGAATAATATGAAATTCTATAAACTAAAAAAAAAAATCAGTCAATGCCCAATGCTCATAGCATTGCAGTGTGATGTAAAATAATATTTTGGGCCTGTTGTTTTTCAGCAAATTAAAAAAAAATGAATTCAAAATAAATATAAAATTTATATGATACAACCCTAATAGCCAGCTAATATTTCATACCAAAAGTACACTTTTCCGTGCTGCTACAGATTATAGGTAAAGTTTGAATTTTCAATATAAACTTGGTAGAACGAAAATGCTATAGTTTCAAGCGCTGGAATTTGAATTTGAAATTATTATACCAAAACGGTATCTATCTAGAATATCTGGAAAAGATCTACCTTAGTGATACTATAGCTTTTTCATGATTCTCTATTGTAGAGTTATTATGTATTTCAATTTTAAACATGCTTTTTATTCGTTTCACCTACATTTGTACCTTTGTATCTAACAGACTACTTTACACACGATTTTGATCCTCTTTGAATGGACAGATTTAATTCAAACTTTCTACGTTTATCAATGATCGATGACAATCCATACTAATATTATAAATGCGAAAGTAACTCTGTCTGTCTGTC
This sequence comes from Colias eurytheme, assembly GCA_907164685.1. Classification (NCBI taxonomy): domain Eukaryota; kingdom Metazoa; phylum Arthropoda; class Insecta; order Lepidoptera; family Pieridae; genus Colias; species Colias eurytheme. Next base: position 34,108 of record CAJQZN010040170.1, read on the forward strand.
TGTTACTCAATCACGCCTGAACTACTGAACCAATTTGCATGAAATTTGGTATAGACATATTTTGATACCCGAGAAAGGACATAGGATAGGTTTTATCCCGGAAATCCTACGGGAACGGGGTTTTCTCTGAAAACGCGGGCGAAGCCGCGGGCGGAAAGCTAGTACAAAATAAATAAAGCGTGTTTTTTTATTTTTTATTTATTTTTTAACTCTATTTGTTATAATGTAGTTTATAAAGAAGTTTTTAATTGACGTTTCTATACAAGATAAATAACTGCCTAAAATTTCCACCAAGTACGGTGTAAACTCCAATAAGAACAATGGTCGGTATATCATAAACCGTTTATTTGTAAAACCTCAAATACCTTTTGTTGTCTGGCCGCATGCTTTGTACAGTCTAGGTGATCTTGTTGCAAATTAAAAATGCATTTTAAACTATGGACCAGGATATTGATGTTTGTGTGAACATTTATGAAATTACAATTTGCGAAAAAAGCTTTAAATTAGGCAAATAGATATATCAACGGTGGATAGGAAGCTTATTTTTACTGTATTAGGTAGACATAAAAAAGCACTGTTTTTTAGATTTCTGTGGGTAGAATATACTCCTACTATAACACACGTGCTGTGTTTATACTACTCTGCTACTTATATCTGGTATTTAAGTAAAAAATATTTTCTTTAAAAAGTCGTTCATGAATTACAAGTGCCAGTAACATGTTTTAATTCTCACTTTTATTTACTCTAATAATAATTAAAAGTACAAAACTTAATAGCATTAATAACACGCGTAAGCTTGTAACAGGGCTGAACGTGGCTAAACCGTCGTTTAAACTTAGGTCACTCGTGTCGTTAAATTTATTGACTCAGGACTGTAGCGACCTAACTACTTAGTCTTAGTGCTTATGTGTGTGTATAAGCTTTGTGTTAACAAATGTTGTATTATTTAAACAGGGTTTGTAGATTTTGTTTAGTTTATGAATTGAATTATATTTCGGTTGAATAAACTAAGATGCCTACTTGAGAAAATATCGAAATAAACATGAAAAGAACAACACAAATTGGTATTTCTTTTGACTGACTATGACTACCTTTTTTGAAAATATTTCAATGTTCGAAAAATTACACCATAATTCTTAAATTCCATTCACAAAATTCGCTCAAATTAATGCAGTCTACGCATAAAGCTACACAAATGAAAAACGCGGGAAGCATATCTACATCCACGGTTTCTTTGACGCTGAGTGTCTAATGTACTTTGGAATTTCACATCACGTCGGCATAATCTGGTATACGCCGACGATGTTCACTCTACGAACATTTATTTTCATCTGTCAAATAAATGTCTATTCGGGTATGGATTCACGTAGTTATCCCTACCGTATGCGGTGAACATGGACTTACAAATGGGTTAAAACTGTATCTAGATTTTAGCCATATTTGTAAGTTCGAAGTTTCAGGTTAAAAGTCACGTAAAAATGAAGTTATTACTTACGAAAAATGTCATGTTATTTTTTTTATTTTAGCTGTCGTTCGGTATTTATTGATATTCTAGTAATCGATACTTAGACATAAAAGTTAGGGATAATCTGTATCCCATGATCAGTCTACCGATGACTACCCACTCTCTGCAATCCGTTCGACAAATTGAGTCAAAGTTTTATTTTCTTTATAAAGTTTGTATTTACCTATTATTCTTCCTTTCAATATTCATTACGTATTATTTATATAAAAATCATGATACTCATATTTATTTAATTTCATATTTTATCTTCCCAATTTCACACTCAATCATATAATTTTATCATTCTTATTGTCATTTTCTCTACATATTCTCAATATAACAATAATTAAAATGAAACCATCCCAAGCTTTTAAAATAATGAAATTTGCGAAAAAAGGATTGACAGCGCACATTTTCTAATTAAATACGTAATGAGTGTCTGTTGAGTGCAGTGCAATTGTTTCATTACGATCCCAGTAAAATACTGAGGTCCTTTATACTGCGTCTGAAAAGACTTCCCGACCTCTAACCGTTCATTATTATGGCAGAATATTCAGACAAAGCTTTTCGTAAATTAAAAGCGAGGAGCTATGGTGCACTGAAAATGACGGTAGATGGAAAATATGGACTGAGATAGTTTTACGGTTTTGTGATTGGCTGGTTCTTGGTTGGACTTATGAAGGTATCTGAATTATTTTGCGGTACTTTTCAAAGTGTGAAGAATATTAAGATAATGTAGTTGCAAGAAATATTCAGTTTGTATGTAAACGCGGTATTGTTTTTTGTATTGTGTTGGTGTTTTTTGTTCATATCACGTAAGTCAACGCCGTATTGTAACTGTACACTTTAACAAATAAACTTTGTTTAAGATGACAGAATCTGTATTAATATTTTATCAATAGTAACTTTGTGCTTATAATCGTTTGTGTATTTTAATGTGATTTTTGAAGAAGAGAAAATAAAATAATTTTTACATTATCGTATTAATTTCGTAATCGACTGTCTTCCTATAAAACATTTATCTATTATTTATAACTTAGAGATCTTACATAAACAATTGCCGGAGTTTATATAAAATTAATAAAAACAAACAAACACAATGTTACACCAAAAACAAACCAAAATAGGTATGACTTCGAAAAACCTTCATTAGGCTTTCTTGTGCTTTCTTGCAAGCGTATCCGCAAGTCGAATACAGTTAAGGCTAGTTATACATGTACTTGTGTTTCAGAATTAAAGAACAATGCCTCGAGTTAGACGCACTACAGTACTGTACACTGTACAGCTAATCTCACTGTTCATTGTGATGTACTGTTGGTAATCACAATTTTCTTTTGTACTCTCTAAGTATTATTGCGCTTGGTCTTCACCGTCGGAAGTCGTCCATTGTGAGTCTGATAGAAAAGAGTAGTGTTTAAAATGTTTTGATTTTTTTTCTTTTTGATCAAAGCAGTGGAAGTTATTTTTAATAGCGACGTAAGAAACGTTGATATTGCTCGCGTATAGAAGAAAAGCTCTTTTGTAATTAAAATTCAACAATAGTAATTTCTTCAAGCGTTTTCCTGGAAATTGAAAGGTATTTTTTTGTTGATAAACATTATTCATCTATCATCAAATTTATAACAATTATACTGTGACTGTACTATATATAAGTAAGTCAAGTAAGTCATACTGAGACTATAATTAACGTATCTATTATGTAATCTGTGCTATAGTCGTTATTGCTCTAGTACCACATACCTTTTTCATTTCAGCTTTTTATCAAAGTTTTTGATTCTTTATACCACTTTAATCACAATGTTTTATTTAGCAATCGTATTAGCAACGTGTACATCGTAGAATCAAAAATCTGAATTAATTGCACGCTAGCTTTGAACCTTGTAGTACTTCGGATTCATCTGTTTGGAACAATTGAGTAGCTTCAATCATTGCGCTAACAAAAAATGTAACGATTGTTACCTGATTGAGTTTACTTTGCCGAAAGAACTCAAAGCGATAAAGGCCCGATCACACTTCTAGCGGAAGAATCAATTTCATTTGGCGTCCGATTTCTCAACTTTTTGTACGAGCCATTTAAACGGTGCTCGGTGTTTGTGACTTTAATTATTTGCGGCACTTTTGGATTTGCAGTGATCGCGCGGAATTTTCGTTACTATTTATAGTTTTTCTGGTACTGTGAAAAGTTATATTATTTTGTAAAAGGTTAGTGGAAAATGATTGTATAGTTAGTAAATCAAGGCGTCTATAATTGCTTCTGTTATCGGCTAAGTTAGTTTATTTGATCTATAGAGCATCAAATCATACCTATGTTGATATTGATGCTGACGTATTTTAAGAAACTAGGTACCTAGCTATTTAGTATGATTGTTGTTACATGGTTGTTATGGTAACCAATATAGTATGCAGTAGAAAAAAGAAGTAATAAATCGAGTGTACAACTTTTAAACTTAAAGATTCATATTACCAAAGTTTTTGCTTGAATTATAAAAATGAAGAATTGTAACGATCGATAAAATATATTGTAAAATGCAGTAAGTATCTACATTTGTATACACGTATTTATTGAAGTTCATTTAAAATACTTAAAACCAATAAAATTGTAATCACATTAACCAGAGTTTTGCTGTCAAAATTTTATTAAAAGATTTTTAAAGTGAAACTTTTATTACATCGTCTCAAACTCATGTCGCGTGACGGTCGGCTGCCGAGTAGGTATAAAGCAGTGTTCGGAACCATTCGAACAGTTTCAATTTTACCGTGGTTTCATAAAACCACACAACATTTTTTTTAAATTGACATGGGAACTAAGTAGTATTCGAATTTATTAGATCGTAGATAGTAGATCTTCATTGCACAATATTTATTTACATATCTCTATGTATTTATGTCGCCACATGTAATATATAGGTACTGTAATATATACTGTAAATGCTTAATATATATCGTAAATGCTTTAACACATTAATCCCGTTTGTCGGAATACGGTCATGTATCATCAGTGCTCAAAGCGATAGCGACACTGGACGAGCTTTGAGAGCCGATCCGCTAAAATAACATAGATTCACTTTGATGATATATTGTAGTAAATTACAATAGATATACATTGAAATTTTAGATTATATTAGATAGTTATATTACCTATATAAATAGGTACCTATGTAATAAATGATAAACGTGTTTTAACTCTTACTAGAGTTAAAATACTGGTTTATATCATTTATTACTGAACAGGTAGAGTAGATCCTTTAGAGTTAGAGACGTAGGTTTATGAAGAAATTAATACAGGATACGACTTTGCTCATTTGTATTTTTTACATTTAATAATGAATTGTTTATTTTCATAAATGTGTGCAATTGAAGTGATTGAATGAATAATTAAGAACACATTTGCCTCGTACCCATTCCTGTTACACAGTGTTGTCGAGACTTGTTACATAATTCATATTAAACACAGTGCTTACGCCCCGGAGGCTTTTTTTTAAGTAACATGCATCACTAATGTTACCAGCGGATCCCAAACTAAGTTAAAAATTGGTTGTCTGTACAGTCGGTTTACTGACGATAGTCGAACGTGACAAAGTCCGATTGTACTCCTTTGTCGCTCGTTCCGCGCTCTCGCTTGCACTTCAAGCCTATGGAACGCCTCAGAGCGAGGTAACGCCGCATGAGTCGTGTTTTTTCGTGCGTGCAGCCGGCACTATCGAATTATAAGACGTTGTCACGTCAAAAACTAATAAACCAGCAAATTTCCGGAATTAAATCTATCCTAAGTGTTAATCCAAGTTACACTCTATGTGTGCTAAATTTCATTGTAATCGGTTCCGTAGTATTTGCGTGAAAGAGTAACAAACATACATACATCCATCCTCACAAACTTTCACATTTATAACATTAGTAGGATAAGATTTCGTACATAAACAAACATAGAAAGTTAGACCAACCTTCACCTAACAGTATCAATTAATATTATATTCCTAAACCGGCTAGTCAGAGCTTTTGTGACGTAGGTTCGTTATAACTGTTGCGTGACCTTAAAACAATCGATTCTGTGCTTTATTTCCGTATGCTTTACTGCAGTGGGCTTAGATTTAACTGTCTCTTGGGAATTAGCTTATAGATTTGAGCTGGGCTTTTTTGTATTGTGTAATAATATGTGTTAAATATAATTATTATTTTTTGTTAGTGGTGTGTGTTCTTGTTTGTGAATATAAATGTATGATCGATGAATTCATTCGATTTGTATTTGTGTCTGATGTCCGTGATTATTCATTTGTATTACCTATTTATAATAATCCACTAAGAAAGGAACCAACTTTTTAGTAGACTTTTAACAACAATCTAAGAAATTGGCTGGATTTCGGCAATCAAAATTATTTAGGTATAAGTATTTCATTTCCATTTTATATATATTTTCGATATACTCAGTGAAATATCATTCTAATCGGTTTCAAACTGTTTGAATATTCTCTCATAAGTAAGTAATTTCATTAACGAAACTTCGAAACGCAAAGACAATGTCGGGCATCAGCATATAATGATTCTAATTGAAAAAGTACTTCGACAAAGGAAGCTATGAGCGACGCCGCCGGTTCCACAAAGCTAATAGAAATGACAGTTTAATTAAAAGCCAGGCACATGCATGAAAACTTACAAAGGAAAGTGTGTTGGCCTACAAAAGTATGTTGGCCTACAAAAGTGTGTTGGCCTACAAAAGTGTGTAATACATCAGTGTTTCGAGATAAAATTTCGTTTGGATTGGGAAACGGGAATCTTCGAGGAACAATGCAAACGACACCTTTCTAATCAGTAATCATGTTAATATTAAAAGTAACACAAAAAGCTATAACTGATAGCAAAATGTTATTTTTAACTCATCCTGGCTACGCGCTGTAAATACAGTACTGAGTATGTTTTTTTAAAAGTTGTTGGTTTGCACCTAATTATTTCCGAATAAAAAAAAAATCCAAGAATTTGAAAAATGTCTTGCATATTTTTTTCTTTCAACGATTTTCCTTACCAGTAACTACATTTATCTTTGTGTTCAAACCGATAATTATGAATATCCTGGAATAACACCTTACATTCATAAGGCTCACCAATCAACGCTTTTCAGTACCGTTCTACACTTCTCAAACAACAATTACGAAGTAAATATCAAACATTTTATTACGTTTAATAAATAATAATACAAAAGTAATTTGCGCGGGTTTAATTCGCTATAAACGCGTCGGAACTTCGCCTATCCTGGCTACAAAGGAAATGCGAAATAGTTTTCACGTTTTAAGCCCTAATGGAGTAACGGAAGTTATGATTTTGTTATGCAGGTTTTTAGTAAAAAGGTTTTGATGGTAGGTGATTTGAATATTATAATTTTTAACGGTTATTAAATGTCACATATGGCCATTTTCACAACTAATATTAACAGATAAAGTCTATTTCATACTTTTTGTCCAGTATTTTCATAAAATTAGTCTTTTTAACTGACAGATAAGCTAACAGAACAAATCCGGAAATTGTGGCTATAGTGGAGAGCCTGTAGCATTCAAAACCGTAAAACCTCGGATAAGAGTTATAGTGAATGAATTAATATGATCGATGTGGGATATTGTTTTTTTTTAAAATACTATCAAAATATAAACAGTTTTATTTTCTTCTTTGGTCTTCATACTGAAGTTGTCATAATGTCAACTATACCGTTCAATGTTCTATTCAAAGTGAACATTTTCCAAATAGTAAACCTATAAATTAATGTATTCTATCATCAAATCACCAAACACTATATTATATAATTCAATAAATAACAATGATTACTCGAGATTCATAGAGGTGGCATAAAACTGATATTTGTTCAGAAACAGAGTATCTGATATTCCCTTGATACATTTTGTTTGCTCGAACAACATGATGGTTAGAAGAGGAATAATGTAAGAGGATATTTTCCAGCGGGCCTTTACCAAAACTTGGGAAGTCTTACCTGACTGTGTCATTTACAAAGTAATAAACAGGGGTAATATTCGGAAATCCCTCATTTATGACTATTAGGCAGTATGCATAATAAAAATCTGTTTACATATGTTTCGGGTGGGATTGGGTTGGTCTAAATAAAATCATTCTTTCTCGTCCTTTCTTTCATTTTTTTACCATATTATATGGTAATTAATGTTAATAGAATATATTATATTGGCATTAATTCTAATAGCATAGGTATAGGTATATGTAGGTATATGTTTGAAGTTCTTGTAATGATTATTTAAAACGAATTTATTATACACGGAAAGCTGCCCCTCTATTTATAGTGAAGTATACGACACTACGAAACTAACCCTAAACCGTTCTCTTACTAAATTATTACAAGCTAACTTCGTCAATCCTAAATATATATTACATTTCATTCTCTATACTCCATCCAGTTATCCTTTAATATAAAACTGTGATATAAAACAACAAATTAAAAAGTAATATATTACCGCATGTGACGTAACACGGCTTGCCCCGTTCGCGCCCGCATTAAGCTGTTATAATATCGCGCGGATTTGTTTGACATGGCTTATATTAACAATTCCGTTGTTACGTATGCTTTGTTTCATTTTGCTTGAATAATCTATGGTTTTTATCACGGTTCGTTACGTGCGATTTGAAGCACACATACGTATAATAACGTGGAAATATACTGATGTTGTGTCTATGTTTTGATTTGTTGTTTTGACTAGAATGTTTGCGGAGCGCTTAGTTACCTATTTAAAATAGAGGTCAGACTTTAAAATTAGGAGAAGAGCGTATTTTAATTTTCTTTATACATTTCTTTTAACATACACCGTCATTTAGTTACTTTATTTCTTTTTATTTTTCATCAAAAAGCTTATTACAAAGTTGTACAAATGTATTGAATGCAATTGTTTGATTTTAATAAATAAATTTTTAAATTTTTATTTTTCTGTTTTCCTCATATTCCTCCCTACAGTATTTATGGCATCGCGTCACGGAGTCCTCGAGAGGCGTTCGAGGGCCCATCTCTCACGCGTGCGAAGTACCCTCTATGGTTATAAGATAAATTGTAAGGATATCATAGTTTGGATCATAGAGGGTTTTGCATGATACCAAGGGTGTATTCTTATATTATGGTATCAGAAATTGAAGGGCGGATAAGACACATTGGAATATATACTGAAAATATGGTCTAAAAACTCCAGCTAGAAAGAACTTCACACCTTCCAATATTTGATCCTCTAACAGCAACGTGTAAAAGCATCGAGTTTTCATATTTTTGACACCTACGCTTTGATATTCTAAAAAATTCCCGCACTATTTTAGGCCGCATAATTCTGCTCTATTTTCTTCCTTTTTTCCAAAGCCCACTGCGTGGTTGGTTGTACGTACGTTCGTGTCACTGAACGATGACTGATGAACGGGTATCTAAAACAGTCGCTCGTATAGTTACACAACCGAACCATAATACTCCTATTTCATCGAACATCAGCGTTTCGCAAACAACTTTACCATTTATCACGCAAACAATCTCAGTTATATCGAGCTCCATAGTTTCAAAACAGTAGGGTACTAAGGTTTTTCACGAATCCATCCCCTCAAATGCTCTGCGCATGTGCGGGAACCGGCGCGTCCCGCAGTGTCATTCGGAACGTTGACAAGGACACACGTCTCGGCCGCAATTCGCACCGCAGTGACGTCCCATATCGAATAATCGAATTCGTGTAGTGAAGTGCAATGTAGCATCGATTTGCGTGATCTCGATTGTTGTGTGCGTTATCGATTTCGGAGACAAGGTAATAGGGTTAGGAAATTGAGGGTCGAAATTTTACGACGCGGACATTCATGTGAGTGTTTCTATGGTATTAGCACGTGACATGAAAACTATGGTTATGGATATGAGATTGTATGAGTCAGATGTTCTGTGACAACACTATTTATTTTCAACTTATCAAGTAGAAATAAAGTAATAGAAGAATGAATTTTACTTAGATTCCTAGATTCCATTTCCTTTTAGTTTTTAATCATATGTTTTACAAAAAATTAAACACTGTTGTTTTAAAATATTTAAAAAACGTACGATTATTAAATATTCTTATATAATAAACCCTGTAAATATAATTTTATTCATAAATACAGTTGGTATTACGTACTTCAATAGTTACGCAATTTAAAAACGTGTCCTGTCTGACGTTCCAACATTATTTCAGCCACGTAGTCCAGTACCTTGACAAGGTTATTACATATTTATTAACTCCGGTCATAAAGATTGATGTTTTTCTTATTGATGGGAAATCAATAGTTTCGTCTGGACAAGTTAAGCCTTACAAAGCTTATCTCTGTTTAACATTTGGGATCTATTCAACTTTACTCGAACTCAAGAAGTTTTAGTTACAGACTATAAGAAAGAAAGAAAGAAAGAAAGAAAATACATTTATTTGTACCGATGCACATTAATACATAAAAAAGAAATAAAATAAAATTAACTTATAACTAGTTACAACGGCACAAAATGGATAATATCCACTCAGTGGTTTGAGAATCTAAGGACAAGACACTTAGATTCTCCACTGATTTTCAGTGGACACCACATTGACATCCTGACAGTGGCAGTGTACATATTATGACAAAAAAAATATAAAATAATAAATAAAATAAAAGCAATAATATAATATATAGGAATATAATATAGTAGATAGGAAACATATATATATATATATAT